>VWYK01000621.1:1136-25164 GCA_013399775.1 Semnornis frantzii | reverse complement strand
CATTAAATCTTTCTTCTTCTTCAAAACAGAAAAAAATAACAATAAAAGCAGAGCTAAATCCCTTAGCTGGTGAGGCTCCGTGGAGGTTAGCTGAAAATTCTCTTAACTGACACCTCCATGGCTTTTTTGCACAGGTTATTAAAATGGCAGTCCTCATGACTTCAGTCTTAGTCATAGAACATGTGCTTAGCAATGTCAGATGTCACCAGAGCTATAAATAAATAATGAGAAGTACAGTAGTGCCATTAACCTCTTTCCATGGTGCTTTTCTCCTCTCTTCTGTTTCTCCCTTGGTTTATGTGTTGCTTTATTGTGGTGTTTTGGTTTACGTGGTTTCTTTTTCTTTTATGTGTTCAGGCTCTGACCAAGTTAAAGTCCATAATTTGCTTCGAGCCTTGCAAGCAACTAGGTCACTCTCTGTGCACAGCCATATCCAAGGCAAAATCCAAACAAACAAAGTGAGGGTTGCTGTCCTTATCTCTGGAACAGGTGAGAGTTATGTTCTTTACTACACTGTAAAATGGANTTAAAATCTTTTAAGTCCTTGCAATCCTTTGTGGAGGCTCTGATAGGCTTCTAATAGGCTTTCAGTAACAGACAGAATAGATTTTGCCCTTGGATTAATTTCAGTCACAAAGAGAATGATCTTTAACCTCTGTTGCACACTGACCATTTTATCTACAACTTCTGCACACCTCTAGATTCAGGCACCCACTGCGTTACATTATAGGGACAGCAGCATTGTTTCACAAACACATCAGAATTTCTTCTTGCTATAGAGGCACTCCTAGTCCTTCCAGTATTCTTACTTGTTAAAATCTAGACCATCATTCCAATTCCATAAATTACAGTTTACAAATGTAATTGGTAGTAAAAGCCCTAGGGCTTCCAGCTGTTGAATTCAGTTCCCAGTATGATCAATTAAAAAAGGATTATTGTTAATGTCAGTGGGTTTTGGATTGGGACTCCCCCACACTGCTGCTTACTTTAAAAACACTTCTAACTGTTAAGTGTAATTATTCTCCAGGAACAACTTGGTACTCATGAATTCTTTTTCCACTCATAGGCACAAACCTAGAAGCCCTCATAAACAGCACAAAGAAGCAAACCAGTTTTGCACAAATAGTTCTCGTTGTTTCTAACAAAGCTGGTGTGGAAGGGTTAAGGAAAGCTGAAAGAGCTGGTATTCCTACAAGGGTAGGTATTCCTCATCTTTTTAACATCAGCCATCATTAGCTCTGACTATAGCAGGAAGATACTGTGAGGTGATGAGTTTTACTAGGGTGAGAGATGGTTTTCTTGTTTTTTTTTCAGTCTCTCATCAGTTTGTGCTTTTGGGCAAACTACCTAACATGGAAAGCAAAATACTTTGTTTTGGAAGTATTTTGGAGAACAGTCAATATGTTAAACTAGCACAAACCCTTTACAGTTACAGTTTAAACTTTGCCATTTAATTAAACATAGAGCATTAAAGTGACAACCTATTTTATCTGAATTTATATTTTAAGTTATATGCTAATCAGGCATGGAAATTCAATTGAGTCAAATAGGTCAAGCTTAGTGGGGCTTTTGCACTGACTCCCTGGGTATTCTTCAGGCTCTTTGGGATTCATTCAAAGCACACTGTGTTTCCCTTAGCGTCACAGATCCATTGGTGCATTTCTTTCTCCTTTGTGAAGTTGTTTTGTATTACAGATGTGAAATGCTACTGTTTTGAGGAGCATTTTGCAGTCACTTTCCACTGAAAACTGAAGACATAGGGAAGATGTGGGCCCAAGGCAAGCTTTGTTACCAGGATCTGAATGTTAGCACTGCTGTCTCTTTATTTGGGAGTATACAAAGATCACAAGTGAAATAAGTCCCTGGATGCCAAGGAAGACTAAACATCTAATGAGGAAAAAAATAGAGTCTGGGGGAGCTGTGGTTGAGGTAGAGAGTGAATGGTGAAACAGAGGCACTGCTGAGTACGTGCTGTGCTGGTTATTACCTGGGTAGCTCCAGGCAGAGCTCAGAGCAGTGTTGATCTGGGCTCTGTATCTAGTGACCTGCCACCTTTTAAGCGAACAAGTTCTGTTTTTTTCAAAACTACTATGGTGTGTTTGGTAGGGATTAAGAGGGACCTCTATTTAAAAGACCGTGGATGTTTTAGGTAATGCTGCCTTCTTCCTGCTTAAATTAGGGGATGTACCCTGGATAAAAAATCTGTAACTCAAGTATATTGACCATATACACTGGGGGTTGTTTCATGAAGTTGTGATTAGCCTTTCCTTCATGGTTTTGTGATAGAATTTTTGACAAGGCTCAACTGCTCATCAGAAGCCTTGAAGTGAGTGAAATCATTGTTAGACTTCAGCTTTTCTTAATAGTGTATGTTTGTGTTATTAAATTGTGTCAGAATGCTGGGGCCTAATAAAACAAAAGCTCTTGTTTTATTTTGATGATTGCTTTGTGTGCATAAAGACTGCGTGTCTGTGTGTTATCTGCATGTGTCTGTGAACTATTCTTGCTCAAGCCACACGTGGAGATTCACCTGTGAAGTGTTCTATTATTCCAGAGTAGCATTTCATTATGCTCTTAGGGCTTTTAGATTAAATTAACACCATGTCCATATTTCTTTGTCTCTTGGGTTATCACAGGTCATTGACCATAAGCTGTATGAAAGTCGCACTGAATTTGACAGTGCAGTTGACAAAGTCCTTCAAGAATTCTCAGTCGAACTGATCTGCCTGGCTGGATTTATGAGAATATTGTCAGGTCCTTTTGTCAAAAAATGGGAAGGTAAGTACAGCAGAGTAGTGTGTGCATTCAAAAAGAAGTAATTTTATAGCTTATCCTCAGGAAAAGAAAATGAGAAGCACAGAAAAGGGACCAAAATAATTCTAGGTTTGCAGGAAACTACACTCGTGCCATCTTGTGAGGAAAAGGATGAGAAAGGCAGTGTTTTATTCACAGCATCACAGAGTTTGTTAGAGGTTAGAAGGAACCTAGAAAGATGATCTAGTCCAACCCCTTCTAGAACAGGATCACCTAGCACAGGTTGCACAGGAACGCATGCAGGCAGGTTTGGGTGAAGAAGGCTCCACAACCTCTCTGGGAAGCTTGCTCCAGTGCTCTGCCACCCTCACAGTGAAAAAATTTTTCCTTATGTTTACATGGAACCTCCTATACCCCAGCTTGCACCCATTGCCTCTTGTCCTGTCATTGGACATCACTGCAAAGATTGTTTCCACAGAGCTTTAAGGAAGCCAAGGGCATCTGCAGATCTCGTAGCCTTTGGTCTATTAGGCAGTATTTTAAAATACCGTTGCGAAGACTTTAGATGTCTGTAGAGATGAAGTGCAGGGCTAACTGTTGCCTAAGCTGTAGATGTTGGTTGGTGAGAGGTGAGCATCCAGCCAGTGAGAATTCCTTTCCCTAACAGATGAGTTGCTTTGGCTGCTTATAAACCAGCAAAACTGGACAGCAATAGGCAGTTCCTGTTAACAAGACCTTGCCAGTCTTGTGGTCAGACATCCTAGGAGCTGTCTGCGTCCAAGGGTGGCATTTCACAGGCAGATTCAGCTCGTGATTGTCCAAAATATTCACCGTGTCATCTTTTACCACTTTTCCAGGTCTTTTGTTAGAGGCTGGTAACACCTCTGACTGCTTCAGTGGCTGCTCTCCTGCCCCCAGTTGTTGCATTCCTCTTCTTATCTCTTCCTGATTCTTTCAGAGAGTCCTGAATCACACAAAGGCAGCTGCTCTTCTCACTGTTCTGCCTTGGGTTCAGTCATGGTTACTTAAACTAGTTCTTGCTCATACTAGTTACAGGCTGATCAGATCAGCCTTTATATTGCAGCTCTTTGGGAGGCCTTTACTGCTCACATGGTGACTCTTGTGTTACCCTGGGTGTGTCTGTGACACAAGCCTTTGACACCTGAACTACTTTTCAAGCCTCACATTAAAATCAGTGGAGCAAAGCAGGCATTCCTAGGAGGCAACACCTTTTATACTGAAATAAGTCAACTGAATTGTTTGTGTTTCTCCATTTGTTAGAGTCCAGAAGACAAATATGTAAATGTCTGTGCTATAGACAGCTGTAGCTGGGAAAGAGGAATCCCTCACTACAAAAGATGTATTTTGAGTAGAGTATCAGTGCAGAGAACAGAAAAAAAACCCTCTAGTGTAAATAAAGGTTGAATTTAGTTCCTTCTTATATAGGGCCAAAGCTCTGATGCTTGCCCTGCACGGTGCAGGATTTGCATTACATGTATGGCTGGCCTGAGAGTAAAAAGAAAAGGTTTTCTTCAATACAGGATGGTTGACTCATTTTTTAAATCTCTAGCACTGTATTGAGCTTGGAAACAGATACCTACCTGAGCTTTGACCAAGAGTATGCTTCAGTTAGGTCTTCATGTGAGTTCACAGGTTCAGTTCAGCTCAACTCAGCTGTGCCAGCAAACAGGAGCCTGCTGTAAAACTCTGACCCTGCCGCACCTAGATGCTGACTGCCCTAAATTACCCAGGAGTAATCAGTTCTTGTAGCTGCTCTCTTAAAAGCTGTTATTTTTTTCTTTCTCTCACTGTCACAAGGACATAGAGTGTGAAATTAGTTGTGAAACTTTCTTGCTTAACAGCTCTGAAATGTTAATTCAAATGTTAATATAAGCAAAGCAAAACAAAGCCAAGCAAACAGAAAACTCCATTCCTTCAGAGCAGCTTCTGACAGCACTATAATGAGAAAGTGTGGAAACCCAAGGCAGAAGTACAGTGCTGTTCTCAGCTTACTGTCACTGGTACTTTTTTTTGTGCTCAAGCAGCAGGCAGGGAGATGCTGATGCCTAAAAAAAGGATGGCTTTGAGATACAAAACAAGTTTGAGATACTGTTGAAGATCAGTCAATACATTTGACTCTTTAAGTCGAAGAGGTCAGTATCTGCATGAGTTATTGCAGTGAGAGGGCAGGTTTGGCATGGTGCTGCCAGAAGTGGCTTTCATTTCACCTTAGAAAATCACAGGCCTCTATTTCGGTGCACTGCTGCCTCTGCCCAGCGTATGTCGGTCAGCTCAGTCTCACTGCTTGGCATTTAGGCGGTGTTCAATGAATCCTGATGACATTCAGCCTTCCTAAACAGGAGGAGGAGGCATGCAGAGATGGTGTGGGCGTAGCATACTGTGGTATAAATAGTATCGGTGGCCACTTTTTTTCTTGTCTTGTGAGGCTTCAAAGATCTAGGACTGTCAAGCACCTTTTGACTTTGCTGTGGTCCAGAATGGGTAGGAGGAGTTGTCACAGACACACTAGCAGCATACAGGGGAGGCGTGCCAGAAGAAAGATTTTATTGTGGTTTAACCACTGCGTTGCTTGTGGTGGTGAGGTCGTGGGCAGCCACTCTCCCTTACTTTACAGCCAGGTAGGAACCCAGTCGCATGCTTCATCTTTTACAGGTACAGGCTTCCCAGGGACACCTGAGTGTTAGAGGTTTCATTATCAGTTTCAGGATCCCCCAGCCAACTTTCCACGTTGAAAGTAACAGTGGTAGATGGGTGCTTTTTGGAAGGGCAGAGAGAAGGGTTCCCATATGAGCAGCTGCTGTCTTTTATTAAGCCGAAACAGGTGTGGAGGAAAAGTTCAGGCTAAAGAATTTTTGCCTTGTCATGGAGGATCTGTTACATCATTTGAAACTGCACCAAGTTTCTTCTGGGCACGGAGTTTTTAAGAAAGAGGATTTTTCTAGTGATCAGAGAAGAGAAGAACAATATGCTGAGTGAAAGGACAGCTACATCCAAAACTTAACCAGTATTAGTTGCTGAAGAAATATGGTTTACTTGTGCAATTAATTCTGATTGCTGCCTTGGGTTTTTCCAAAATAAGATGACATTCTGAAATGCTTTGGACAAATTACCTGTCAGTATCATCAGAAAAGAAGCATGTGCAGAAGTGGTGAAAAATCTTTTTCACAGATGTTCCTCTGTTGATTGTGGTACTTTTAATACTCTGGTATGGCTGAATGCTAAAAGACAATGACCTCGCTTATAATTTTCCAGGAAAAATACTGAATATCCATCCGTCTCTACTGCCTTCATTTAAGGGAGCAAACGCCCACAAATTAGTATTACAAGCTGGAGTCCGAGTCACAGGCTGCACTGTACACTTTGTGGCTGTAAGTACTCTCTTCTCCCTCTCTTTAACTCTGTGATTTGCTACTTTTAAAATTTTAGCCTCAGAACTTGCTTGGAACTCCCTTAGACCATCACATTACCTTTTCTCCTTTGATCCTTCATAAGATTATTAGACAACACAATGCTTTACTTTGTTGTCCCTGAAGAAGGAACTGGAAATGATGAATCTAGACTGGAGTTTAGGCTTTTACCTAAGTTAACTTCTTCCCTACACATCCCACTGCTGCTTTCCACCAGCCTGAGAAGGGATATGAGGCCTCAGCTAACTCGAATTAATTTTCAGCATCAACTTACCCGATTGTATCTGACAACCCTCCTTATTTGTTGCTTTCATGAAGAAGAAAAATAACTTTAAAAAAAAACAACCTGCAGCACTGGAAATGGCACAAGAAGTTTGGATTTGTTAAAGAAGTTCTATGATTCTATGATAAGTAATCCAGATATTTGTAGGAACAGAGGAAAATATAACAATGTTTGTTAGTCAAAAACTAGGAAAACAAAACCGGGCAATCTCTCAGCTTGGAAGATGCAGATTTTATCTATTCAGGGAGCATTTTCCCATCTTGCTTAGTTCTCAGAGTTGACAGTAGCTAGTCTTTCTTCCTCTGCTGCATCCTTCAGATTGTCCTCCCCTTTTCCACTACTCCTGAAATCTGTTCTCACGATTTTCACTTTCTCTTAGATGGAAAAAGACAAAAACTAGTTTTCCAGATAGAAGGAACAATTGTTTTCTCCATGATATGACTCGAGGTTTCTTCTCTGTGTAGCAGTGTACTCAGAAGCAGCAACTGAACAGCAGGGAGCTGCCTCATTAACATGCAAAGGAAAGATCTGCTGCGTCCTCTAGTGCGTCTCTGTGCCAAGCCTTGGCTAATTCACTCTTCATAATTGAAATGTCATTGTGTTTTCCACTTCAGCCTATTGTGTCCCCAGTTAACATGGCTTTTGTTATTTCTGTAGCTGAAATGTAGCTCCACGGAGTTCTGCCTGCCTCCTCTTTGTCTTTGAACCCTGTGCTTCTGTTAGTTCCTCATAGGCCAGTGTGAGTGCAAGCATCTTTTCTGCACCACTCACATTACTCCAAATTCACGTTTCCTGTAGTAACACGACAGTAAACAGATCCCCCAGGCAGATGGATTACATTCACTGTCATGCAGCTGGACCTCCTTCTCTCTCATCTTTCAGCCATGTGGGCCTTCTGGCTTTTGTTTTTACAGGAGGAAGTTGATGCTGGAGCAATCATTTTCCAAGAGGCAGTTCCAGTTAAGATTGGTGACACAGTGGAGACCCTGTCTGAAAGGGTGAAGGAGGCTGAGCACCGAGCCTTCCCAGCTGCCCTGCAGCTTGTTGCCAGTGGGGCCGTACAGGTGGGGGAAGCCGGCAAGATCTACTGGAAGTAGAAGCAGCATGTCTGTAAGCATCCTCAGGTGGGACAGCTGGGGAGCTTTAAAGCAGAGGTCACAGCCTAATGACACGCACACTATATTTTCTTCACAAAATGTTTTCAACATAGAGTTTACCATGGCATGTTCTCACTCAAATGGTTAAAGATTCAAGCTCAAATCCAGAGAAAGCCTCAAATAGGAATATTAAGGCAGGGGGGTGTTCTCAGTCATTTCAGCAATGGTTATAATCGCTTCCTTGGCCAACATTTCAGTTCTCAGTCACATTCTTAACACCAATAACTAAAATATAACTAAATATACTAAAATATAACTAAAATAACTAAATATTTTAGTTGGTTCCTGAGAGAGCTGAGTATGCCTGAGGTTGACTTGGGAACAGCAGTAGTACTTGCTACCAGGCCATCCAGGCTGTAACAGAGGTTTCTCTTGTCATTCATGCTTTCTCTTGTCTTATCTTTGTTTTGTATTCTTTTCTTATACATGTCAGCAAGCCTGTGAGTGAAGTAGGCATCACCATTGTTTACTTTTCACAGCCTATAATATAATTTTCTCCATTAAAATATTCCAATTAGCCTCAAACCAGCACATGTGCTGTGAAGTGTTGGTGAGGAAATGTAATGAAACCAGTACAATGGAAGAGACAGCTAAAGGCAAAAAACTGTACCGATTAGAATCTCTAGCCAAAACAAGAGAAACTGTCCTCTCAGAACACTAAATATTCTTGCAGACAATGACATGGATTTTTTTTCCATACTGTTTGTGCTTTAATGTCAGTATGTCTTGTCTGGCCCAGACTGAACATAGCTGTAGTTCCAAATATTAGCCCTGCTAGCACTCAGATGCTAAAGAGAATTAAATACCTGATATCATTTGCCTTCAAGTACCCCCATGTGAATCCACATATGAATTCCTCTGAGAGATTTTTCAGAGCCAAAAGAGTTGGATTCCTGTTTGGTTGGTTGGTTTTTTAATGAGGAGAAAGAGAGTTAGGATGAGACACAAAATGTGTTCTTGGCTTGCAAGACATCCTTCAGAAATTCTGCTGAAGTGCCTTTATTCTTCAACACTGTTCTCACTTGGAATAATACTGATGGGAACAGGGTAAACGTTATCATTCTGAGAACTGTAAGGCTTTCTGAACAGCTCAACTCTTGTGAAAAAGCACCTGGTTTTCTTAAACCATTTTAATATAGTCATGAAAACATTTTGATGTGTTGACTAAAATAATCCCATTTCCCCCATACAAACCAGAAACATCTGACTGAAGCCAGTTCTGTATGTTTTAGAGCTTCCCTTTAACACACAGAAAGCTGATTTGTATTTTGTGTACTGATGTCCTTACGGTACTTCTATTGTTGACATAATCTCAATTTGGATTTGAAATAAAGTTAATATCAATAAAATAGAATATCAGAATCCTTCCTTAGAATTCCTTTGGCAGGGGTATGAACTGGAGGAGGAGTTGAAGAAACGCAATTTAACTTTGTCCAAAGTGCAGCAACTGCAAATTGGTTTGTGAGGGTACTGATGTGTGCAAACCTGTAATGATTGATGGAGTGTGATGACCTTGCTGTGATCAGAGGGTCTGTGATGAAGAAACTTGCTGAAAAAAGTGTTCCTGTCATCATTTGTCACCGAGGATAAAGCTCAAGCCAATACAGAGGAAAATGACATGGTCACATTTAATCTGCTTGTAAAGGGCAATGAAGAAAAGATAAGTGTTCATCCCAGCAGTTTTCTGTACAAACCTGTCCTCCCATGGGAGGGCCTTCCCCACAGGCAAACTGCCCACCAAGGCTTGAAATCCAGCCTGTCTCACAGAGAATGCAAAGGATGCAGAGGGTATCCAGTTCTGTCAGGGCTTTGGTCTGCACTGGTTCAGTGCCTTAGCCATGACAAAGTAAACATTTCACAAGTCAAAAGAAATTGTACTTAAACTAACTCACAAGTTAGAAGAAGTGGGACTACTAGGGGTAAAATCACCATCTGTACAGTTGATGCATACTACATTGTTCATAAAAACAGTTCTGTCACTGCCTGAAAGGCCAATAGCAGAAGACCTGGGCAAGACTGAGATTTTGCACCTATCTGTATTTCTACAAATGCATAAAAAGAGAAACTTTGTTGTGGACTGGATCTTAGATGGCTTTGCTTCAGTGACCAGTCTGTAAAAACAGTAAGTGGATTTAATATAAGACAGTGACCACACCTGATCTCCAAGGGATGCCAGAAGCACAAAGAGTTGTTCAGTGTGATTGTCCTGAGACCTAGCAGAGCACAAGAACCAGCACCCAAGCCCCTTTTGACATTTTATTTAAGTTTAGAGCATTCACTCGTGTACTATGAAATTCAAATATACAAAAGGGAAGTTACTATGCAGTTACAACAGACCAAAAGCAAACTAAGCAACGTGGTTATCAGGAAAATCATCTCTACATACCAGACATTTCCTTCATCTTGCCTTGTTCTTCCTATTTCTCCCATAGTCCTTGCTCCAGTCTTTGAAGCTCTAGAGGCAAATACAGATCTCTGTACATAAATGGCAGAGCTTACAGGAGGGTACTGAATTTTTCTCTCCTGCCTAACTACCGAAACACCATTAGCTACACATTATAAAACAAACAAACCAAAACACACCAAAAGAAAAAAAAAAATCGAGACTTTAACTGCGGCTAAGTGATGCTGTTGAACAGCTTGATACAGCCAAGAGTGTCTCCTGTACGTGGAATAACAAAACAAGAATACTGATGGCTTTTTCTCTCTGCATCTAATGGCTGTTAGTGATCTCTCCTTAGGAAAATTCAGCTCTGGTTTTATTTTTTCTAGTTTATTCAAGTAGATTTTCAGCTAGCTTTCTTCCTCTGATATGTTCCCTGCCTGCAAGCCATTATTCTAGCTGATCTAAAATGAACTTCCCACACAAAAAGGTTTTCTTTAACAGAAGTGACTCTGGACTGAGCCAATCACTCAGCCAACAAAGAAAACAGATTTTCCTGCCACCATGGTTAAGCTGAGGATATCTTGTTCTGCTGATTTCAAGGATGAAAGAAGAAAAATAACTGAAATCTGGTGTTTCTAGCCACTCTCATCAAATTTTAATCCCTCAAAATCCAAATGTTTTCATATGAAATTCTGGGAATGTCAATGCACTGCCCTCTTCCAAGGAGCAGGGGAATTCCAAGGAGTCTGGATTTATGTTCAGCATGACATACATTCTGTGAAGGGGAGTTTGGTTTGGGTTTTTTTGATGCATTTTGAAAGCTCCCTGTCTTGTCAGCCTTTGGATCTTCTGCTGGGAAGCTCGCTAGACTGACTTCTACACTGGTGCTCTTTTGCATATCCTTTGCTTCTCTGTATTTGTGGTGGTAGGGCTCACAAGTTTGAGGTCCTTGTAGGCTCCCACCTCCTCCCATGGATCCTCCCATTCATCCCTAATGCTCATTCACCCCAAAATGGACCTCACTTCTGACCTGCCCTGACATGCCTGGCCTCTTCCATGCCACAGGAGGTTCTGGTCACCCTCTTGCAGTAGCATAGTTCCAGTTTGTGGTTGCTTCGTGAAGCTCTTGGTGCTCTGCAATGTGATGCAGCCAAAAATAAGGATCCCTCAGAGGGATACTTCAGATTTCCCTCTGAAGTACTGGACCATTTTCACAGCTTAAGCCCCCTCTTTGATTTGTAGCACAGTATCTCCTTTACAGATAAAAAAGAAACAAAACAAAACAAACAGAAGAAAATCAAAATCTGAGATGACAGCTTGTCTCCTGCTGCCAGTTTCACAAAAGGAGTGTAACTAAAACTGCAAACTAAAGGAAAAGGATCATGGCTCAGAATGGAAACTGTGACACTGAAATGCCGCCGAAATGAAGCACATGGAAGGCAGGGAGGAGAGAAAGATGAGCAGAGAGAAAACCACTCATTAACCTGGCTACACCACATCATTTTCTTCAGACTACAGAGCCATGGGAGAGGATGTGCAGTCTCTTGTCTCCTCTTGGAGACTCAAATTTTGGCGCTCTTCTTTCCAATAGGTTTTACCATCGGCTCCTAAGTGCACTGCTCCGCTGGCCACCAGCTGCAGGGCGATGGGAAAAGCGCGACATTCAGCTTCCTGAACCCGTGCTGACAGGGTCTCCTCCGTGTCATCTGCCTTCACAGACACTGGCTCTTGGTGGATCACTGCTTTGGGACTAGATTCTTCCTAAAATGGGGATATTGGGAGTCTTTAGAAGAGGATGGTGAACAGCCTCAGGAAGGTTCTGGATGGATGGGGCAGAGAAAGTCTCATGAGAGATCTCAGCAACTGTTTTGTTGCATGCAGGAATCTCAAAGTACATCAGGAGAGGTTTGCCATCTCCATTAGGGGTACCTGCATTATGGTAGGAGGCACAGTGGGAAGAGAGGCATGGGCTAGAAGAATCAGAGGGCAGTTTGCTGAGAGTAGGAGAAACTGAAACCCCCTCCCTACGATATGAAACAAGACAAGACCTCAAGAAGCCACAAATGAAATCTATCCCCCACATCTTCCTGTTCTTACTGGTAACAGTCCTAAGATTTCCACATGTTCTTGTTATCTCTTCTTGTTTCTGCCTTCAGAAAAAAAAAAAAAAGGAAACAGGCAAATTCCTTTTCATAACTTACTCAATGTTACACAAGAGGACACTTACCAAGACAAAATGCACAGTGCAGCCAGTGACTTTGAATCCACTTTGCAAGGCTCCTTGATAGGCATTTCCTTCCTTTATTGATGGGCAAAGTGATGGGGAAGCATTCAAGATTTTCCCTGGACATCAGAGTGAGGAAAAAAAAAAAACAAAACAAAAAAAACAAACAATTTGAACTGAATTTCCTTTAAAAATAGAAGGGAGATGTGATCATCAGTTCAAAACAACAGCACTGAGCACCATGCGGGAGCTTAAACACTCTCAGTTGCAGTCAGAATGTAACAGGCCATGTTCAAACTCTGGTTAAAAAGCAAAACATTTACATGGGGTTATGATATCTATGGAAATACAAGGAAGCACTGCTGTGATCTGAGCAACTGCTGCTCTTCCAGGAACACAGGTTTGCAGGTTTTGGCAGTAGCCAGACAAGCATGTTTCAGTTAAGGCCAAGGACCTCATTTGCTTTTTTCATCTGTGGATAAACATGAAGTAGTAAGTCTCTCCCCTCCCAAGTGACCAGCCCTTGCACTGCAGATGAGGGGCCTGGAAATAGATGTCAGACTGCAGCTCATGCAGAGCCACTGCGCAGATGGAAATCATTTTCATAGAAAACATCATGTCCAAAGGAGCCTGTCCAAGGGCAGTACACATAGTGAGTAACTAATGAGCAAGGCCTCAGCAGCTGGCATTTGGAGGAACCAGGAGGAAAGAGTGTGTGCTCCCCTCCTCTGCTGGCCTGGGGCACATCTAAAGAAAGCTCTGCCCCACAGCAGAGCCACCCTTACTCAGGACTCTGTAATAGCTGTAGTTCCAGCACACAGTGTGGACCTCAGGGCAGCACAAGAAGGAGATGAACTGAGAAGTCAGTCTCTCTCTTACTTTCTTCCGAGTGACAACTGTGGGGAGTTAAGCTAAGTATGATTCCCCAGCACAGCTCCTGGACAAATGACACAGTTATGCTACCTATCCCTTACTGCAGGCAGAGCCAAACTCCTGCCTGCTCCATAGGTGTTTCTCCTTCCCAGAAGGACAGCAGACAGACCAACTCTACAATCCTCATTTTGCTCCTCAAGCCAGCACAACGCATTCCTCTGCCCATGCATGGTCAGAATCCCAGCACACTCCCACTGGCTGGGGCAAATGAAAACAAATAGCAACCCCACTGATTTACATGGTGTACCTCCATGTCAGCAAGGCTGTGAGAGATTTAGCCAAAAGACAAAGAATTATGACTCTCTAATTCTGGTGAGACCAAACATCGATATTTTAATTTCTCTTTCGCGCTTATAACTTCTTACCTTTCCATTTTCTGAGGAAAGGACTGGACAGAATTCTCATAAATCCTGACAGACATATTAGTTCAACAGCAAATTCTTCAAGAACTTGGTCAATGGTGCTGTCAAATTCAGAACGACTCCCATATAACTTATGATCAATCACCTAAAACATTAAGACATGGTCAAAAGCCTTACCAAGGAAATAACTTCATGGGAATGAGAACTTTGGGTAACAAAGAGAAAGCAAACTGGATTCATTCCAGGACACTCAAGATTTTAGAAGTTGGTACATTACTCAGGGCAGTTGTGATTTTTCACATTCCTATAAACATGCCTGGGAAAAAATCACTTACAAGCTAACACTGGCTCTGTCACACAGGATGCTTCCTAGGACACCAAAATATATGCTCAAAAATCTGCAATTGTTTAAAGACAATCATGTGGGCAATGTGGTGTTGAGAAAAATAAGGGGGTGTTCACACATCAGAAGATTCTGACCTCTTATTCCAGAATGTCTAGCCAAAGACTTGATGACTCATTAACAACACCACCACCAGTTGGTCTGTAGTGGCTTACTGAAAATCACAAACCTATCAAGAGAGACAGCAAGCTGGCCAGACATTTTCTGTAAGGGTAGGAGGAATTGGGAACTTTGTTACTTCTGCTCCACCTCTCAGCCTCAGCTCCCAAAGTGTTGATTCCTGACGTTCTTCATGAGGACATTCAAAAAAGAAGCTAACAAAGCAGTCACAATCTTGCCTGTGAGAATATGAATAAATTTTGACATAACCTAACTGTTTTTTTTTCTAGAGGTGAGCCTTTATACTGCCAGGAATCCAACTCAACTCTTAAGTAATCTTGCTGGAAACTTTTTTAAGGCACAGAGAGCCTCTAAAAGCCTTTATTTCCATCTGTGCATAGCTGTACAAATATGATAACCACTCAGAATCATTTAATGCTAGGAGTTCCTGGTGGGCTGCATTTGAAATTCCAAGAGGTTGAATGTTTTCGAATGCTACGTTCTACACTTTGATAAATACAATGACAACAAGGAAGTCCTTTTATATGTGTGTGTGTGTGTATATATATACACACACATATAATGAAACAAATCAGTGAAAGTTTCTGCAACGCAGTGCTGCTGTACTTATCACAGGTGGGAGAAAAGACTTCTATGGTGCCACTGAAAGTGACTCAGGGCAGCATGAAACACAGGTGTTTCTAAGAAGGAGTGAGCCAAGGAGGCAACACGTTTATGTGTTTTGCAGAGCCTGAGACCTTATTGATTTCATTTGAAGCCTGAAGCTGCATGGGCTGTAGTCTCAGACCCAAGGCACTTGCTATTTTAAGTCCCTTCCTAACTCTGGAGGGGAGCAGTCCTGGAAGAGACAGGAAAGATTCATAGCCTCCAGTGAGCACTGTCCATACATCTTTCAGCTCTGCCTTTACTGGTAACTTTGATAGCTTTGTACTACATCCCTTTATCCATGGTAAAAGTCTTAAACCAAAGTAAATCATGGCTGTATACCAAGCATTTCATAAAGACCAATGGATTCAGTAGCTGTGAGTTGACAGTAAAAAGAAAAAAAATAAAGTGTGTCTTTACCCTGGTGGGAATTCCAGCCCGGGCTGCATTTCGTAGTTCTTCTACACCAGACTTGTTGGAGATGACCAGGACAACTTGAGCACAGCTCCCTGGTTCTTTTGCATAATTGATGAGTGCAGCAAGGTTTGCACCTCAAATGAAGAGACAGTAAACAGGCATGAAATAGATGAGCACTTATATCACAGAGAATTTGCTCTCAGGCTCATTTATCTAACAAAAATCTTGTTTTCAAAAACTGCACTAACAGAAGAGGGCTAAGGAATGTGTGCACTAATAAGGCTGATTTGTTCTGCAGTACAATACAACTTCTTGACTTCCAGTCAAAATGCAGCCTTGGTTTAAGGCAGTTCAATAGACTATACTGAAAAGAAGAGAAGGGGGATGCAGTTGTACAAGGGCTGAAGTCAGCCTCTCCTTTGTAAGGACATTTCTCTGGGAGATGATCAATGAAAGCTCACCTGTTCCAGAGATGAGAACAGCTACTTTAACTTTGCTTTTCCTGTGTCGGTGTTGACTCTCAACAACCATGTTATTCAGCAGGTGCTGGGGGCTGCTCAGCTGCAGAGCTTCAGGAAGATTCTCGACTTCAATGTGAGAAGCCCCTCCAAATACACGAGGAAAATGTTAAAATACATTAAATTTTATTTTTACATCTCTACATTTACTTTTTACAGATTGTTAAGTACAGGCTTTCTCTTAATTGAAACTTATTGGCAAGGATTTTATGCTAGAACTAACTGGACTACAAAACCCTGCACTACTCTGCTGATCTCCTGTGTGTAACTCACTTGCAGGATGGTTTTACAAAGGCCTCGGAATGGCCATGGTCTGTTCAAGGATTACCTCTGTCTTTTATAATTGTCTTCCTCTTTCTCTCATGTTGCAGAATTGAAGACACCAAGCTGAGTGGTGTGGTTGACACAACTGAAGGACAGGGTGCCATCCAGAGGGACCCAAGGTAAGTGGGCCTGCCTGAGCCTCGTGAGGTTTAGTAAGGCCAAATGCAATGTCCAGCACCTGGATGGGGGCAATCTTTGGTATCAAAACAGGCTGGGGGATGAAGGGATTGAGCACAACCCTGCAGAGAAGGACTTGGGGGTACTGGTAGGTGAAAAGCTGGACAGGAGTCAGCAATGTGCATGCACGGCCCAGAAAAACAACCATATCCTGGGCTGTATCAAAAGAAGCATTGCCAGAAGGTCAAGTGAAGGGATTCTGCTATTCTACTCCACTCTGGTGAGACTACACCTAGAGTACTGTGCCTGGCTCTGGAAAGACATGAATTTGTTGAAGTGGTTCCACACAAAAATGATCAGAAGGCTGGAACACCTCTCCTCTGAAAAAAGGCCAAGAGAACTGGGGTTGTTTCAGCCTTGAGAATAGAAGGCTCTGCAGGAACCTTCCTGTGGTGTTTCAGTACTTAAATGGTGAGACTCTTCTTAGCAGAGCCTATTGTGACAGGACAAAGGGTAGTGGTTTTAAACTAAAAATTTAAACCTGGCACAGGTTTCCCAGGCAGGTGGTAGAAACCACATCTCTGGAAATACTCCACATTGGGTTGGACAGGGCTCTGAGCAACTTAATCTTGTTGAAGATGTCCCTGCTCACTGCAGGGTGGCTGGACTAGGTGACCTTTAAAAGTTCCCTTCCAACACAAACCATTTTATGATTCTATGAAAATCACACTAAAAATCGTGTTGACAGAACTGAGGCTGCATTTTGTCTGCTCAAACTGCTCCTCAAGCTGTTTGGTTTCCAGAAGAATTTTGGTTCACATCTTGCTGCTATGTCAATCAATGGGCATGTCAGAAAGAAGACTTACTGTCATATATGACCCTCAACCATTACATGGAATCTGTAAGTGGGGAAGGGGTAGGAAAGAAAGTGGTTTGATTACCACGACTGTGGTAAAATACAATGAACTAATGTTTGTGTCTTTACAGCAAATCATCAGAGGGATTTACTCAAGTCTCAAGCAGACTTTATTCAAATACTGTCACTCTGAAAAGAAGACATTCACTTCTCATTGTATTTAATAATGAAATTTAGATGTGAAGCTGCCAAGTAGCCTCCAGGCAAGTGAAAACAACAGTGGGAAAATGTGGACTACACAAACTTTGCAATAGGGATTCTTGTCAGTGCATACAAAACTGAGGACAACTGGTGCCTCCCAGGAGATACTCAGCACTTCAGAGAACCACACTCTAAAACAACTTACCCTGTATCAACTTAAAAATCAAATAGCACATCCTTAAGTAGAAACCCCTCTGAAGTGAGGCAGATGAATCTGTTACACTTTGAATCAAACCATACTCTGGTTAATTGGTGTCTTAATTTTCCATTAGGATGTCTGCTAACCTGTATGACAAGGGGCAACAACTTTGCCAATAAGCCAAGCTTCTTCATATCTCTGTATGTCCTTGAGAACATGCTGAGCTAGGTCCTTCTGCACAACCAAGACTGCACCAATCCCACAACTAAATGTCTGAGCCATCTCCTCTGCAGAGAGGTTTCCCTCTTTGTAAAGCCAGCAAAAGATTTCAGGAATCTTCCAACTGAGAGCATCTGAAAATGAAATTTGTATAAGATGAGCACAACTGTTTGCTCCCCATCTTTTATTATATACAATGACACTGGTTTATTACAAGAGCTGATAGAAACTAATTCTTGCTAGTCTAAGAATCCTGTCCAAGAAGAACAGTGACCTAACTTCCAGTTAGCTTTATAGGTGCTAAAACACATAGTTGTATTGACTGCAACAGGGCTGAGCATTCTACACTTGGATGGGAAGCATGGATAGGCTTTCACAGTGACCCTACTCATACAAGTATGGCCTTAGGTTGTCTGTGGAAAGCTTGGTGGTGCAGACTTGCCATCTCAACATTAGAAAACTAGCAAGTCCTCAGTCTTGTTACGTGTGGTTGCAGGCACTGCCAAGCAAGCCAGGCATAGCCTTAATAAGCTGTGTCTTTCTTTCCTTTCAAATTTAATTCTAGAGAAATACAGACAGATATACAGACACCTTCCTTCTCTCTTCCTCATTCCAACAATATGTTCTGGACTTGCATGAATATAGTTTTCTTTAATATTTTGCATCTTTTAATACTATGTACAATTTTGGGCTCAAATCTTCTACCTTACTTAAAGATGTCAAATGCCAATCTGTTACGGAGAAGCTAACACCTACCATTAAAATGTATTAAATACGCATGTCTGTACACCTGTACTGTGGAGCACATCATGCAAATTCTTTCAATAGTCTTCATTGGTCAAAATGTTTAGTATGCCCAGGTATCTTGCAGAACCTTCAGTCTTCTCAAATACCTTTTGTCCTAAAGATAAGCTGCCCTCACACCTCCTTAAATTACTCTTCTCTAAAAATAAAATGACGCTTCCTTGATATAGGCATGCTTTTGGTAGGCTCTTTGGAAAAGCACTGGCTTTGGGTCATCAGTCTCCACGTCTGGAGACATGTACATTTCTGAGTATTTCTGTAACTGCAGCTGAAAAGTCAAATTCGTGCTGTATGTACATTTTGTCAACAGAAACAGTCAGCTTTGATATTTACCTAGGACAGCGCTGACGTATTCTGGCAGAACTCTGGAGATGCCTTCCAGCAACCCCTCCTCGGCGATGAAGGCAAAAGCCTTCACATGCCCTGAGCGAAGGACAGGCAGCAAGGATGGGCTATACATTTTTGCTGGGGTCAGCAATATATCTCCTGCAAACAGAAGTGTCAGTTCAATCGATTTGTTTAAAAGGTCATTAGCTATTTAGTGGCAGTGCTTCTCTGAAGAGATTCCCTTCTGCTGTTTGTGGCAGACCACCACAGGAAGAAGCACAACTGTGGATGCAAGCCCACGTACCTACCCCAAAGGCTGATAAAACTTAACCCTGAAGTAAACAACCCTTGGCAGCACCTAGTTATGAAAATGCCTGAACACAGTTCATTTGCAAGTTTGCTTTTGAGAAGAAAGATTACTCACCTAGAGTCTTGTCACCACAACTGCCAGGGGCTGGCGAGGAGTAGTGTGAAGAGGACATTAAGAGAATCTTTCTTATGACACTCAAGCCACAGCCATGAATCCCAGAAGAGGCCAGTCCAATAAGCACATCCTCTTCATCGGCTCTCTGCAGCCCCAGAAGCATCTGTCCTCTTTCCACTGCACCAACCACAAAGCCTGCCAGGTCATACTCTCCAGAAGAATATAGACCAGTCACCTCAGTCATCTCCCTGCCTACGTGGGGAAAGAAGGCAATCAGCACTAGCTGTAAGGATGTGTTATTGTTAACTTCAAACCTACAGCACTTCCTAAGATAAGCAACATATCCAGGATGGCTGCAGACACAAGCAGCCTGAGAAGCACATTCAGATATATTTTAAAATTCCTTCTTGGTTTCTTACCTTACCTCAAGACTTCAACAAAACAAGCCTTCATGAAGTTACTGAAAGAAGAAACTTCTTTTTTTTTTTATGCTGCTTACGGGATATTTGCCTTCTATGATTTAGTATCCAAGAGGGAATGAAAACATTGATGCTTTGGAATGTGAGGCATCCAATTTCACTCTCCTTTGTACAAGGACAAGTTTATAAGAATCATGATCCAAATGCATGAATAGTAAAAATTAGCCCTCTCACTTTACACATAAGGAAGAGCTTAAGCCTGAATGCTTGACTGTTTTTTCCACCAAACAGAAGTCAACATTTCCAATGCCGCATACTGCTTCTGCTTGTGAAGTCTGTTTCACTAGTAATCATTTCAAATCTGAAAGGAGTGTGGAGTGTTCATACCCAGGAAAGCACATCCTGCATTTCTGCAAGCTTCAGATATTCCTTCTTTGATGGTTTCAGTCACTTCTGTGTCAAGTTTGCCACAAGCAAAATAACTGAGGAAGAAGAGTGGCTCTGCTCCTTGAGCCAGGATGTCATTAACACACATGGCAACCAAGTCCTGACCTATGGTGTCATGTCTTTTACACGCTTGTGCAACCTGCAAAATATGGTGGGAACCAGCAGTGGCAACATAAAATTTGTGAAACTTAGATACTCATCAGTGAAATAAGCAGTAGAATCCTCTTTTCCCTGAAAGGAATCTCTATAGAACATCTGTATGCAGAGGATAACCTTGTGCAAGAGTAAACAGGTCATTTTCTTGCAGAGGAAAGAAACATCTATTTTGGTTTTTATAACATTAATTCAAATTCTAGCATCAGCTACCCAGAAATTGACATTCTGGGTTGGTTTTGTCTGCTTTTGGCAACATTATGTCAGACTCAGAAAAAGCACTTAAAAATTCCCAGGGTGTTCTATAGGTTGAATATCCTATTTTCCAGTAACAACATTTGGTTGTTCAAACATTACTGTGTCTTCTACTTTACTTTTGTATACTAATGTCACTGAGTTGTAAAGCAAAACTGAAACAACTTATTAGAAAGTTTTCTTCCTCTTCTCTGAGTCCACAGGAGATGAGATTCTTCACTCCCACCCTCCCCAAGGAGCCTTTTAATCTTAGCTACCTCGTGTTTCAGATAACAGTGGGGGACTGGTCTGTGACCCTCTTGAAAGATGAGGCTGTATTTTCCTCAGGAGGGTTGCTCTTTTATTTTTATCTTTTTTATTAAGTTATCAGGGTGTATGCATCCTACAACAATGAAATCTGTTGTACAGATGCATTGTACAATGCATCTGAAATCTGCAAGCAATGAAATCTGATTCAGACATCTTTGCTTCTATAAAGTGACATGTACTTGATTACAGGCAGAGGTTTCTTCACCGACAGGGATACATCAGTGTATCTGCTTGTGCCAACTGCTGGCATCATCACCTAAACAAAGTCTGAGTTTGGATTACAGGCCTGATTTATTTTGCTGGCTGGTAGATTTACAAGTGCTATGGAAACCAGTCATCCCATGTCCTTTGCTGCATTATAACACCTCCCTCCCACTGATCTAGTAACAATTCATATACGCATCAGCCAACTTTTTTTGGCCAAGGAAGAGTCTTAGGAACAGTCCGTGTAGGCACAGTTTGGGAATGTCGCTGGGCCAAGCAGTTGGAACAAAGACTCACAGGAGCCAGCAAAAATCAACCACTTTTTAATGATCAGAAGTGTCTGAGGACGTGAGACTGCAAAAGACCTTCTGGATTACTATGTTTAGTCTCCTGCTGTTGCAGTAAGAAGCACTATATCATTCTATTACTAAAGGTATAAACAGCAACTTGAAACAAGTTAAGGTGCCATGCTTGACCAGTAAAAAGCAGCTTTGGACCACCACTCTTTCTGATGGTTGAAAATCTTGTTCTGATTCAATATATAAGTACATTCTAGGCTCAACTCCTCCTGTGTGTTCTTTTGTAATTAGCATTCTTTCTCTATTGCCTTGTCTTCCCCTTTAATATTTAGCTCCATCATCTTTCATTACCCAGTGCCCTGACAGAGGTAGCTACCTCTCTCTGTTCAATTTAATAAGCTAAATCTGATAGTTAGCATTTCAACAAGCTCCTGTGCTTCTCTGGACTGATCTTTCTCAAAGCCAATGGACCTTTTATTTCACAGCAGAAATTCTGGTCCTTAGTTCCTTAGGTGCCCAGCTAAATTCCTTGGTTTATTATCACGAAATACCCAGAGCCTCTACACTCTCAATAGTGTATGGATAGGCCATGCTTACATGATCATGTACAAAGTTTAAATGACCATTGCAGTGGGCTTAAAATGTATTTATAGTGCTTAGAAGATGCAGTTGGCCATGGCATTTAAAACAGTCTTGGGAGACAGTGTGAACTTTGCTACAGTCAAATTGCAAGTTACCTGCAGTTTAGGACCGAGGCCTTTAGTTTGAGATACCAAGATAGGATCATCATAACCAGATGCTTTCAAGTCAAAGAAACCAGCAAAGCCTCCTACTTCTGAATGATTGCCTGCCAAGTACAAATATGTCAAGGATCATTTTGAAGGGAAATAAAAAGATTCAAAACCCTCATCATGGCAAGTACCTCAAATTATGATTTATTTGGAGAAGACAGCACTGTGTCCACTAACAGAAACATGCACAGCTTTATGAAGCATGGACCCTGAAGTCTCATTTAATCACATTGTAAATAGATACTATTTTGTATTTCTGCCCTGTGGATTGTGTATAGCAAATGTTAAACATTTTACCAAATTCTTAACAACCTGCCTTTTTACATTATGAGCGGGGAGGGGGAAAAAATCAACTGCTAAGAGTAAAGGACATAGGCTGAAGAGCAAATAACAAGTTCACTGACTGTTAGTCACACCCTAGTAACTGTCCAGTGATGTACAAACTAATCCATTAATCTAGGAGTTATTCTGTTCACTAGACTAACCCTGCGAAAGTGCAATCACCTCCATGCTAAGACAACTGCTTTTTAATTAAGCAAAAGAGAAATGCTGAGAAAGAAATGAGAGTTTTCTTTCCAAGTGGTGACCCCAGCCCAGCTTCTCAAGATCAGTCTGAATCCCAAGAATGCACTGCTCACTTCCTGGGGGGAAAAAAAAAAAAAAGTTCTGTTCCATTCAATATACTGAGGAAATGCAAAGATTCTCCCAAGTCTTACCTGATCTGGTACCGCTTACAATTGATGTTTCCAGCCGATGAAACAAAACATCACTGGTTAGGGCTTCCACATGTCTCTCTTTGTATACCAGGCCCCTGCAGAAAAGAAAGGACTTGCTAGGAGCAAGAGTGACATTTTCTGCATACACCATCATTCGTCACACACATAGGAACAACAGAAACAAAACTTTGGACTAGCATCTATTTCTGCTAGTGCCTTTGCTTACATACAGAGACTGCCTGAGAAGCTGTATACCCCGGTGGCCAATGTCCTTCCTGTAAGTGGCACCCTTGAAATGTATGGCTGCTACACCTCTGTTGGCTTCTCCCAGTGCTTTCATCAGGTCCTCCTCAACAGCAGTAATGGACAGGACTCTGCCACCACTTGTCACCACTCTGCCATCCTTCAGTGTTGTGCCAGCATGGAACACCTGCAACCCTAAGTCTTTGGCTTGCAGCAACCCTACAAAAACAAAAAGAATTCTCTGAGTATTTAAAAATCAATGTTGGCAAAGCAGTGAATACTGAAGTCCTTTCCCCAGTCAAAGGAGAACAATAAAGCTTGTCACCTTACCCTGAGAAACAGCATTATGGTACCTCACTCGACTGGCCTACAGGCATAATTCTGAGATGTCAAATAAGTGCATAGATTATACAGGAATAGAAATAAGACAACAAGGAGCCACAACAGGACATAAAACTAACCTGTGCCAGAGCTGTGTTGCACATTGTAATAGTGAATAACTTGTGTAGGGCTTTCCTGTATGAAATCACAGTGCATAGCAGTTAACAGCTTGGATTCTCCCCCGTCCGTGACAATAAACCATTATTCCTAACGTTAACTCAGCCCTTCCCTAGCTGTTCTGCCATGCCCACTCCATACAATTCCCTACCCACTCCTGGAATCAATGCTCCACGAATATTTGCAGGTGGCTATCCAATAGCTAAAGCAAATTGCATATTTTGATTTGTCTTGGTATATTTTCCTGATAGAGGAAAGTGAAATTGCAGTTTTTTTCTAGATATATTTTAAGGAAAGGATAAGGGAAGAGGAGGGAATGCTGCCATCACCTGGAAAAAGCAAAACAAAACAGTTTTTCTCTTGCTGTCAGCTAGATAGATTTTATAAACAAGTGAAAAGGACCTTTATACTTGCTGAAGGTACAGTGTGTTACATTGCCACAGCGCCGCCCTGACAAGGTCAAAGCTGAGCCTCAGCTGGCCTTGCAGCAATGGGAACATAACTCCTTCACTTCAGTTTTTAGGGAATATTCCATAATAAAATATTTGTCAAGCCACTAAAAATTGGGAGGCAATGTGAAAAAAAGGGGAAAG
>VWYK01000610.1:11149-42379 GCA_013399775.1 Semnornis frantzii | reverse complement strand
TCATCTTTGTGGAATGTGGGTTCTTGTTAATTTATGGCCAACCTACATTATATTCACTGTGGATCCTATTAGCAAATTGCTGCAGTCTGCTGTAAATAACTTCAAATCTGTTGCTCTAAGTGAAAAAAAAAAAATTATACTGTAGTGATAAATGCATGTAACAAACTTTCCTTGAATTACAAAGGCCTCCATCTGAGCTGAATTATAGCACCAACTGCACTTTACTAAAAGGGCACATTTAAAAAGGATTTTTACTAAACTAGAACCCTGAGGACTGAAAAAGGCAGGGGCAGGAAAGGCTAGGGCAGGAGGCTTGTCTCCTTAATAGCAATCCAAGTCTGGCTGTGACAGCTTAGCTGTTATAGCAGAAGATGTCTGTGAATTGTTCAGAAGTCGACCATCAGCTCTTGCTTGCACAGGGGGAGGCCTGCCAGTGGTAAATGGGGAGATGCTTGACTGCATCTGTTATTCTCCAAGAGAGCTTGCAGAGCAGCATTGTGATACACAGACAGCAAATAGCTGAGCAAAACTCTTGAGAGTCTTGAATCAATGTTACAATTTCAGAAGGATTTGACTAACTAACGTATTGTAAGTACAACAACCTCTGCATTTAAAAACCCTGAAGGTGAGAACAGAAAGTATAGAATCATAGAATCAGGCAGGGTTGGAAGAGACCACAAAGATCATCCAGTTCCAACCCCCCTGCCATGGGCAGGGACACCTCACACTAGATCAGGCTGTCCAGAGCCTCATCCAGCCTTGTCTTAAGCACCTCCAGGGATGGAGCTTCCACCACCTCCCTGGGAAACCTGTTCCAGGTTCTTACCACCCTTATGCTGAAGAACTTCTTCCTAACATCCAGTCTGAATCTCCCCATTTCCAGCTTTGCTCCGTTCCCCCCAGTCCTATCACTGACTGACAGCCTAAGAAAAGTCCCTCCCCAGCTTTCTTGTAGGTACTCAAGATACTGAAAGGCCACAATAATCTTGCTGATCCCTGCATTCTCCATATTGGCTTGGCCTTGTCTGAGCAGAGGTGGTTGGAAGCAGGTGTGGTGCAGAGTGTGTGGTGTAGTGCTGTGCTGAATTCAAAAAGTGTGACCATTTTACAAATGTATTGTGTGTGCTGTGCTGAGCTGTACAAGCTGTGCCTCTGGGCAAAGTTTGGCACATAGCATTTTTAGTGGAGTTACTTCTGTGCACAATGTGCTGTTATTGAAACTTGATTATCATATCAAATGTGCAGTGCTCCAGAGCTGTTATCTCAGAACACCATGGTAAGGTGATTTCAGAGCTCCAAACCCCAGCTATTTCCTGAAAGTTACAGCTGTATAAAACTTTACTTGAGGGCAATGTTGAAAAATGCCTGCTGATCAGTGCAGAAGCTCTTCCCCATCACATCACTGTGTAACTGATGGTGTCATCAACAGCAGAGACAGTCATCTGAATTATGAATGCTCCTGGTTATGAGTGATGGGACTTTCTGGCAGAGGAATTAAAGTGTATGCATTATTAGAACCAGGAGGAGAATTGGAGTCATGCATGGGAGAAAAGTACAAAGTTAGACATGGCTTCATGTTCAGGGACATTTGGGTAATCAAACACATTCTTCCATTAAATATGTTGGCATTGCAAAGCACAGAGAGGCATCCACCGAGTAACAGTTGGAGGTTGTTCTGAGTCATGCTGAAATTGGTATATTAGGCCAGCACTCCCAAGTGAAAATGTCTGTGAGCAGCTCTCTCAGTGCCTATGTGGATGCAGGCAGCTGAAATGATCAGCCCAATCTTTGTCAGTCTGTTCCACTTGGACAGAGGTAGTCTAGGTGCTGCGAAAGGAAGTACGACGCCAGGACAGCTCAGTGTGAGTGCTAAGCAAGGAGCCTCTTCTTTAGTAGAGCATCAGGCATTTATACTCATAACTAACTATATGCACAGCTCTCACTACTTCATTGGCTGAAGCCTAACAGATTACATTTGCATGATCCTCCTTCTTCAGTAACAAGCTTCGGCCTTCTTTTTCCCAGATCTCAGCTCCTCATTTAGTTGTTTAGGAAGAACTCAAGGCCCAATTCGACCTCGAGTTGCTTCCCCTTATCCTGACACATCCTTTACAGCTGTGGTCATCTGCTGCTCCATAGCAATGTATACTGAGTTATTAATATCTTCAGAGCCTGGGTTGTACAGGTGTTCCTGAGCACTATGTCCCCTTTCCTTAAGCCAATCCCCAACATCTAGGGAGCCTTCTGATGAGAGCGACTCTGAGGGCGAGTGACGTCCTCCACAGGGGTGACCTGCTGATCTGGGTGTTTGCCTGAGTGTCTTCCACAGTCCCCTTCCTTTGCAGAGTACCCTTCTGTTCAGATGCTGGGTGTACATTGAGCTGAGGCTTATCAACCAAAACAAACATGGGAACTCATCTTCTGCTGGTGTGGCCAGCAGGCTGACTTCCGAAAGGAGGAGTTCCTTTGGATGAGTGGAATTGGATTTCACCTGGTTCTAAAACTACAAGTATGAAAAGCATGATCTGATAATCAAGCACCACGTTCACTGTATCATGGTGCCCTAATTCTGCCAGCTCTTCTGCAATCCCCTAGAGTTTTCCAAGGAAAACTGTGTAAGCAACAAGGGCAAAAATAGCATGACAGCTCTTAGAGAAACAAACCCAGGCAGTAAAATGGAAAACAGAAGCATCTTCTTCAGGGTTTAAAATGCTGTAACTGCCTTTCCACAATTGCTTCTGTGCTGTTCTATGGAGGGAGGTGCTCAAAAGCCTCCTAGAGACTGCATTCCTTTGTGGGGATATTGCCTGGGAGTTGTGATTTGGGAGTGCTGACTCTGGGATGAGGCCATGGAGCTTTGGTTGTCTCAGCTTCTCCAGTAAGCCGCGGTTAGAGCCCAGAGCAGCTTGTGGAGCCTGCAGCTGGCTGTGGGCAGCGCAGGAGCCATCGTTAACCCAGCCTAGCTCAGCAGGGCACTGTGCCTCTAGGGAGGAAAGCAGCCTGGAATTCAGCTTTCTCAAAAGAGCAAAATGTGTTTTGAGATACTGGCTGCTTACATGGCACTGAGGAGAGCTGCATCTTTTTCTTCTCTGTAAGCCCTGTTGAATTAGAGCAGAGATCTGTGTGCCTGAAGTCATCTTTAGAGTGTGCACTTCAAAGTGGGAGCAGGGGACTGGAGGACAGCTGCTGCAACAGTTTTACAGCCCTGCTACAAGCAGTAGGAGTAAGACTAAATAGCCTAACCTACTTGCTTGTAATGACATGGGCTTGATGTAAGAAATTCAGAACTGAGCTAATATAGCTACTAAACTGTCTGTCTGTGTCCAGGGAATGCTGAACACATGCAGAGCAGATGGAGGAGATTAAAAAAGCATAGAATTAGAGATGAGAAATGTTGGCAATTAAGGCAACAAAAATAAAATTTCTCTGTGTGTCTCTCCTGATTATTTGGAAGTGTTAAGGTGGAAATGGCTTCACATAAACCAATTCTTGTTAACTCCATTTAGAATCAAATTAATTTCACTCAAACAATCTTCTTCACAATGATCTTTGTTTCCCTGCACTGCAGCCTAGCAAAAGCAAATCAGTGTGTTTGACTTCACCACTCAGTTTAGGACCATTTTAAGTTGTCTGATGAATTTGATAATTCAGCTTGTCCTCTACTGTTTCAGCTACTAAGGAAATTCCAGTTAGGATCTGCTGGATCAGATATCCTGTGCCTCAGCTGACCCAAAATCCCCTTGATGGCTTTAGCAGCATTCTTAAGAGAAACATGCAGCCTCAGTGACTAACAGACTTGTTTACATGCTCATGGCAGAGGATTTAACTTAAAAGATAATGGCATATTAGAAACCTTAGAATTAAAGAATGGTGTCTTGAAGATTCTTAATTGTTTCTGCTGGTGTTTAGTGCAGTCCATTAACAATTCATTAGACAATAAAAGAAGCTTAAGGAATCTCTCTTGGTGGTGGAAAATTATCTCCACCAGAATTGGAAGTGAAAAGTAGAACCCTTTGCAGGACCTTTAAATGTTTGGGTTTTTCCCCCCTAGTCTCTGAGGATCATGTATCTTACACTGAGCAGAGCTGAATAATCCTGTAGTGAGCACTGTCTGGCTGCTGCTGCTCACAGTGCTGATGGTGTGGTCTTGTTGCAAAAGCAACAGCACAGAATCGAAAAAGAAGATGAATTTTACTCCAGCCTCAGGGTTTTCTCTGCAAGCTAGAGACCTAGTTTGTGTAAAGGCTGTTTTTAGGGATCCCTGGCAGAGTGTAGAATCACAGGCTAGTCAATGCAGATGAAGCTGACACATAGTTTCAAGCACAGTGAGAGTTCAGGACTATACTTAATAAAAACACTGAGTCCTGGGTTTGGGTGATACACTCTGCCTCTGTACCCAGAAGAGTCACTGGCATCCAAATTCTCTGGCTTCTCCTGATGATTACATCCCACATATGGGTTTCAAATTTTATCAGGTCGTGCTTGTTTGGGGAAAGAGGAATGGGTTTGAGACAGATACATGGAAGGTATTTTCTGTAACTGTAACAATGGAACTCTCAAGGACTTCCTCTCATTTCTCCATGGCAGTGAAGATGCAGCCTCACCTTTCCTTTCATGCAGGTGACAAATGCAATCTGGATGAGGTAGAGAGAAGGAGCATATTTGCTGATGATGCCCAGAGCACATCTCTGCAACAGAGCTAACAGTGTCTCTCCTGCATGATGTGGGCAAAAATGATGTGGTTCTGCCTCGTAGTTGCTAACATCAAACTCCTAGAGTTAGGTTTTTGAAAGAGCTGCATGCTGCCTGCTGAGATTTCAAAATCCATCTCTAACTATCATAGTAGAAGCTGCTGATGTGGAGGAAAACTTGGGCAAAGTGACTCCTTAACGTTGAAAATCAGGCCTGCCACCCAAACAGATGTAAGCACTGTCTGCATTGTGTCATCTTTTAAATATATGCAGTTCATGTTGAATCATTTGTGACAGGAATCTTTCCCTGGTGGTAACAGCTATTTGTGATCTGAGGAATGCTGAGCCCTTTCCAGATCTTTCTGAGATGCTTTGCATCATCTGACATTTCTGCAGGCAACGTTTGCTCAGTGGTGAATTGGATTGTAAATTCTGCAGCTGTGAAGTTATAGGAAACAGGAGTCCTGGCAAATTTCTAAATAGGGCTCTGGTAAGGAGTGAGTAGGAATTAAAAAACCCCAAAACTAATGGATACAGATTGTGGAACCGATTCTTAATTTGTTCTGATTAAGGGTAAGTGTCTAATAGGGCATTAATAAGGATACCAACACTGAAGTGTATAATCTGCTTCTCTTTATATTATTTTTCTTTGCTTTTCATGCTTATAAAACTTTTGAGTTTCTCAGCATTAGGGTTGTGGCCCCTTAGTGTTGTATTTAAATCCTTCCTGCTGAACAACTTAGAAAGAAATGATCTTTTGAAGTCAGTGGCACTCGGAAAGGACTTTCCCCAGTGCTGGAGGAGAGGTTCTGTGTCCGTAGTAGGTCTGACAGCCTTTTCTGCAGGATTTTTTGTATTTATAGCTTTATAAGAAGGGGATACTCAGAGAATTGCACTTCATAACAACTGACAGTACAGTGAGGGTGACTCTGGCTGAGGAGAGCTGGACATAGCTCTCTCAGAGGCAGCTGCTGTCATTGCTGGATTGGCTAGAGAACAGATGACAGCGCAGAATGAAATTAACTTTCCCTTGCAGGAATAAATACAATACACAGCCTACAGTGTTCCTGGGTCCAAAACAAGGAAGTCCCATGGCTTCTTAAAGGGACTAGAATAAGATTCAGTCTTCCAAGTAGAGCAATCATTTATAAATTATAGAGACAAACATATGATATTTATAAGTGCTTACTATACAGAGACTTCCCCTTTCCCCTGAAGTCAGTGGCAGAATTCCCAATGGCTTCAGTGCCAACAGAATCTGGACTGCAATAAGACAAATGTTTCCCATTAAAATGATGATATAATTAGCATTGGGAAGCTCCTTAATGAGGTGGATCTGATAGCTACAGAAGCTGTGGATCATTAGTATGAATTGAATCTTTCTTTCTCTGCTACTTTAAAATTAAATGTCCTTGTGTCTAGCAAGCTCTATCCATTTTTTGTCTCGTACCTCATCGTGGTTAAAGCCATTGTGAGATTTTTGTTAGTGAAACCTACTTTGTGGACTCTGGCAAAACAGATGGAAGTTTTGTTGAGGTGAAGTGCTTATCATCAGTCATGTTCTTCAGAATATTAGCTTTATTCTTAAGTCTCCTTTCCAGTAAAAAGAGGAACATTTAAGTAGGGATTCCTCTCTTAGGGATCAACAGCAGGGACTAGACTGGACTGGACTCCACTCCTATTTACACTTCTGCCACCAGGTAACTTCTGTCTCTACATTTAAATGCTTTATGCTAATCAGACAGATATACACAAAACCCAGGATGGGATATCTGAGTTCTAGTTCTGCTGTTAAGCCTCCATATGCCCCTGGACAGTCATTATTTATGGTGTGCTTTGTGTCAGCACCTCTCCACGCAGTCTGCCACGCATGCATTTAAGTGCCAGGCTTTGTCCCTAAAGCAGGGTCAAAGCCAAAAGGGCAAACTGTGATATGTGTATGTTGAATAGATTCTTGTGCTACAGACTGTGTCGTGGCAAGATAGGTGACTCCAGGAATCAGGTCCTGCTTGGTGTAGGTGTACCACAGAAGTTGTGCCTCTGTGTCATTTCAGATGCTGTTTTTCCTTATGTAAAACATGGTTAATCCCTTTCATGACTTAAAAAGGTGTTGTTTGACCTTGCTAGTTACCATTAAGTAATTTTGGAGATTAAAAAAATATGCTTAAATAAGACCAGCTTCCCCCCCCCCCCAGTTTTTCTACNNTACTTCACTTTGGTAAAACAATTTGGCTTACAGTAGTCCCAAGTCCTTGCTTATTCCTAGACCAACAAGGCTTATGCCATAAATCAGTCCAAATTTTCCCCTATTTAGGCCTGCTTCATGATAGGTTTTGTCCATGTGTGACTTTTTCTAGTTCTCAAGATAGTAATTTTGTTTTAAACTGAAATAGGCCCATCTGATTTGCTCTGCAAGACGATAATCAATGGCAAAAATAGGAAATTCAGAACAATAAAATTATTGGTGTTTATACTTCATTTTGTGCTCTACAGTTCATCTTGGGTTGGGGAGTGAAACAAATATTGTTATGGAGAGCAAAGAAACAGTGCAAATATATTTATGTATTTCTAATTTTGTCTTTGGGTGTTGAATTGCCCTGGGTTAAGTTGCATAATGATAAGTAAAGCAACTGGACAGACTCCAGTGCAAAGTGATGCATGAAACCAGCACTTTTCCCCCCTAGCGTGTGAAAATCCGTATCAGCAAGAAACAGATAGTCTAACTTGTATGTAGTTGGAGAAGTGCCTGCATTTTGATACCTACATTCTTTTAAAATGAATCATTCTTCAGTGCAGACACAAGATCCCCAGCTTACTGAAGCTAACAAGTGACACTCTGGGCTACATTAACCCTCCACCTTCACTAACTTCTGCGCGCTAATGTGACCCTCGTAAGTGCTGAGCAGGAGAAGCTGTGGCAGGAGTGATTGCTGTGTGGTGCTGCAGCAGAATGCTGTGTTTTCCAGATCCATACTGGAGCCAGGGTTAGATGTGAAATCTGCTAACATATTGACACAAACCCAGTATGCCAAGCTCCTCATCATTGGTACTTTAGCATGTGATTGCTTGGAGTGCCCTGGCTGCAAATCTCCACCCAGCTCAGCCACTTTTTGTCCAGAAAATGGGGCAAGGTGCAGCCCTTTTTAAAGAAAGGGGCAGCTGTTGTTGTCCTACTGACAATCAGATGTGTTTGTCATTACAGCTCAGCAATGAGCATAAAAGTAAATGCTTATGATAATGATTTTGTTCTTCAGGCATCTTTCAGCCTGAAAACCTAATGTGTCTACAACTGTGTACTAGAAAACCCTCATGTAATGAAAAAGAATCTTTGGCGTTAAATGGAAATCACATTTTAAAATAGATAACTTTGAAAACAACTCTCCAGCACCAGGTAGAGAATAATCAGAGAACAGTTTATGTGTTTTGCCTTTTTAAAGCTTTCTATTATTAGATAGCTGCCCCCCAGCAACTTTTATAAAACCTAGAAGAACAGTATTTGTGTGAAAGAAGGAGGGCAGGGTTCCATTCTAGAGTGAAGCTCCTACTTAGATCTGGTTTTGCAGGTTTATTTTTTTAAGATGCATGTTCTGGGAGGTAGGTGTTGTAGTGGGATTTGGAGCAGTGCAAGAGTAAATGTGTAAATAAGTCAGATTAGTCTTGGGAATATGGAATGTTTTAAGTAGTGATACAAACTACAGCAGTGTGAAACTGTGGGTGAAGCTCATGCAGGTTTTGACTGTTGCTGAATCAATCTGTCAGCAGGTCTGCACTTACATTTTTCTGTGTGTCTCCTTTAAATAAGGCAGAAACATATAAGCACAGTGCAGATTTCTCTTTGGTAGGTGAAGATCTGGAGCCTAACTGTGATTAAAACTAGCTGGTAATGGCTACCTTTTAGACCTCCCAAAGCTGCAACAAGAACTGGAAAGTGAGCATCTCTTTGTCTCCTGTGCTAGACACCACTATCCCCTACATGTGCAGCAGGCCTTATACCAACTGCTGGGATTTATTAATCACTGTGATTGCTTTGATTGACAAAAGGGACAACTGATCAAATGGTAGATCATCATGGATAAGGCAACATATCTCCACAATCTCTAAGTGGCATTTGAAGTTTCATGCCTTTTCCCCAAGTGGCTGAAGCAGCAGAGTGGGAATTGAGGTCTTCTTGCTTTTTGTAGCAGATGCACAGCACTTAGCTTCTGTCTGAGGTACAACTGGAACTATGCTGTTGTAGCAGTCAGCTGTGCTGTATTCTCCTCTTACAGTGGTCAAAGGAATGCTGTATGTTGGATAATCATTGCTGGAGCAGTAGAGGGATTAAGCAGGGCAAATTGACTGGTCTAACTGAAACCGAAGCAGAAGGATAAATACTGCCTCTTCTAGGTGAGTGAAAGCAATCAGCAGTGACTCAAAGCTGTCTCAGGAGGGCCAATGTCCACAGTGCCACCAGAGGCTTTTTAGTGGCTCTGGTGTTGCTGTGATGCTCCTGGAGGGTGATAGAGAGCAATGGCAGCAGATTTGTATTTATCATAGAATCACAGAATGGTAAGGTTGGAAGGGACCTCAAAGAACATCTAGTTCCAACCCCCTGCCATAGGCAGGGACACCTCCCACTAGTAATAATTTATCCATTATACTTTCTAGGTGTGTAACAGTCAGCAAGCATGGATCTAGTCTTTGCAGAGGAGGTGGCCACTGGATACGGGCTCGTTAAATTCCGCATCCACTTGCCCATCAGTCTTTGCAGTTTAAATTATTTTTTGAGTCCTCTGCCATCCTGAAGAGTGCACAATTTGTCTAAGAGGAAATGTCATAAGAACAGGATGGGACAGAAGAGTGAATTCTGTTGCCTAAAGGCTGGTGGTGGAAGAATAGAAAGGATAATGTACTAATCAAATTCTGACAAGGTATTAAGGAGAAAAGGAGGGAGAGCATTTTAGAGCTGCCTGCACAAAAGCTGGATGCCTGAAAAATAAAGCAGTTCTTATGCATAAACATAGTTTTGATTTAGTTGGCATTACCCAGGGATAAGTCACACAACTATAGCAGCCACAGACGTCAAAGCATGCAGGAATGGGCCTCACACATGCTGGTGATGCCAAGAAATCGGGGGGACCACCTGTTCCGAGATGAAGTACTACATAAATAAATACAGAGACCTAATCTTGCCCAGCCAGCATCAACACAGGTAGCACATGTTGCATCCGATGCCTGCTGACAGGACGGTGTGAGCAAAGCACACATGGCCTGACCTGCTTTTATAAGAGAAAGAAAAGTTACAAAAACTGTTCAGGGAGAGCTTTTCCTTGTGATCAGTGAGGTCTGCTTGTCTTGCCTTCATGGTGATGTTTACATGAGGTCTTCAAACAGCAGCTGATTTTTAGACTACAGGGCAAGGCAGGTGATCCATCTCTTGAACTGTACTCTGCAGTGTGGCTCTGCTGCAGCCATGGTGACAGAGATGGGGAGGACGTCAAAGCTTGGTAGGTGTGAGACAGGGAATGGCTTGCTGAGTCCTCTTCCTTTTGTGTTTTGTGAGAGGCTACACGGCCAAGACAGAGAATGGGGAGTGAAAAGAAATAAACAGGCAGGGAGAAGGGGATGGCCAAGAGACAGGAAAATAACAAGAGTGAAAATGTGAATGAGGTCTTGTCTTGTACTACACATCTTAGCCTAATTTGCCTGTCTCCTTTTCATGGAATCATAGAATGGTAAGGTTGAAAGTGACCTCAAAGCTCAGCCAGTTCCAACCCCCTGCCATAGGCAGGGATACCTCCCACTAGTACAGGTCAATCAAGGACTCATCCAACCTGGCCTTGAACACCTCCAGGGAGGTTGTGGAGCACAGAAGCACAGAATGTGATCAAAGATCAAAGGTCACATTCAGTGATTCTGTGCTCCACAACCTCCCTGGGCAACCTGTGCCAGTGTCTCACCACCCTCACTGCAAACAACTTCCTCCTAACATCCACTTTCAATCTCCCCTCTGCCACTTCAAACTCATTGCCCCTTGTCCTGGCATTGCAAGCCCTTGTCAATAGTCCCTCCCCAGCCTTCCTGTAGCCCCCTTCAGATCCTGGAAGGCTACTCTAAGGTCTCCTGGAAGCCTTCTCCAGGCTGCAGGGCCCCAGTTCTCTCAGCCTGTCCCTCTCAGCATCTTCGTGGCCTCCTCTGGACCCGCGCACGCAGAGAGGCTGACGAGCGCCACCTTGTGGCGCTTTGGCCGCGGACAGCGTCCCTGGGGTGCCGGGGACGGGTTGAGGAGAGGCTCTGCAGCGCCCAGCGGGCGGCAGGGGCAGGTTGTGACTCACTGCGGTCACACGGAACGAACTGCCCTGCCGACGTGCTGCCGGGGGCTACAGTGCGTGTGCAGTCCGCACATATAGGCTGAGGCCGAACGTATGTCAAAAATAAAGCCTATAAAATCACTTTAGAGCATGTTTTATGGAAAAATCTGCCCCTCTTACGCTGCTGAGTGAGCTGGGATGATGGAGATGAGGATTCATTGATAGGTCACTAAATCCTGCCCTGCAGTGCTGGCAAAAGTGAGCAGCAAAGTCAAGGATGCTTCCACTAGTTGCCCCTTGCAAATGCTCTGGGGTTTTTTTTTGTGTCCTCTATGTTTTTGACTACTCTGGTTCCCACAGGTTAGCAGAGAACTGCTTTGAGACAACCCAACCCCCTTTCATTCCACCAGGGTATCTTCCTCGGGAGTTTTCCTCTTGCTGACATCTTTCCTAGTCCATTTCTTCACAGTAGAGGTTCAGATCTCCAGAAAGATTTCCCCATAGAGTCTTGATTCTCCTGGTGCACTTCTTCACAGTAGAGGTTCAGATCTCCAGAAAGATTTCCCCATAGAGTCTTGATTCTCCTGGTGCACTTCTTCACAGTAGAGGTTCAGATCTCCAGAAAGATTTTCCCCTATATCTTGATTCTCTCATCAAGCTATGAACAGCTTCCATTGGCATCGTTACCTGAATCACATCCACCCATGCTCAACCTTATGTAGATGCTTTCTATTATGTAGAAATCTCAGAAAGTGGATCCTTGAATGAACAGAGGACACAATTTCAAACAAGGCAGTCCTTTGGGTTTTGAAACATCCTGCAGTGCTGGATCCACTGGGACACGAGAGTATCTAAGTGCACAATGAGAGCCTTTTGGAATTATAGTTATTCTAGGAGAATAAACTGGTTTATCCTGACAGGCTACAAGTCACAGAGGATTTTGTGATTAAATGAGAATTATTCATACCAGATTCACATGTTCAAATATCCAGAAAACTGAGGAAAGATTTCACATGATGGACAACCTGAGTGGGCTACATGAGACAGATTATGAAACCATTGGGAATGAGCTTAAAAGGAACATAACAGAGTGAGTTCAAAGCATGGTAAATGTGGTGTTGTTTTCCCTCTTATTAAAACTATTGCCATGAATGTTTGAAATGCTGCAGGTACTTCTCAGACATACAAGAAAGGATTATATTGGGCCAGGTAGTTCACAGTGGGATATGAGCTTTTTTGGTTTTTTTTCAGTTTGACATGGAAACAAATAAAATAAACACAATATTGGCAATGACTCCACTTCCTGTTGAGAACATCTTATGTAACTGTTTTGGCTTTCTTTCCCTGTAAAATAGGGTGGGGAAGATGACAGCTGTAGAGAGGAGAATAAAGACATTCAGCCATTCTGCAGCAGTTCAGAGAGTCACTGCTGGCAGGTGCAGAAGTGGTGTCCTTGAACTTACACTGCGTCACCACAGAAGCGCTTTCATCGCATCCCATACTGTGATGGAAGAGAGGAGCATCAATAAAGCAGAGAATGTAGCCTGAACAGTTGGTGCTGAATAGAAATCTTAGGAGGCAAAGGGTATTTGAAAAGAATATAAGCAATCAGAGTCTCTTAAGTTCTCTATAAGAAACCTGTGCTTGATTCCAATTCCAAGGAGGGGGCCCCCAGGAGGGTTACTCTTAATCTCTACCAAGATAAGTAAGAATAGGAAAAGCAAGCACTTAAGGAATGAAAATTCTTCTGTAAGATTGTAGAAGATAAAATGTCAAGTAACAATTAGTTTAGGCAATGGAAGAGAGTGCTTTATATTGAAAAGGGAGAGTCAGACTGCACTACAGGGTGATGTGGTGCTGCACTGAAGCCAGTCCAGCAGAAGGGCACTGCAGAGGAGGAGCTGATCCATTGTGTGTGTCCTTCCAGACACCAGTATGCCCAGGTGCAACTCACAGCTGTCTGGGATGAGAAGTAGATTCTTTAACCATATCTTATCTAATGCAACATATATTTCCCAGGCAGATGTCTTCTTTCAGGGATGAAAACTGGCAAAGAGAAATGTGAAAAAAAATCAGAAGTTAACTTGTGCAGGAATAGAAATGTGTTGGGTTTCCTGTTTCGACTGGTTTCCTGCTGGTGGAACCTTTTGGCAGCCAGAAAGCTCTGTGCAGCTTCCACACACAACAAAATACAGAGCAAGAGAGCTCTAGTTTTGTTTCAAACCTCTTTAGGTATATCCAAGGCATATGTTGACCACGGACTCAGTTTCTTACTTAGCTAAACAGCTCTTCCATGGGCTTGTCAATTTCCAGTTTAAGACTGTTGATGTTCTTGCCCTTACTGCTACCTTTGGAAGATCATGGCAATGTGTGATCTCCTTAAACAATTAGAAATACTGTCTTTAGCTTTCAGTCTAAACACACTGCTGATCAGGTTGTCATCATTTGATGGCACAGTCATGTTAACCTTTCACTTAGCTCTTCTTCCATGTTATTCGCCTCAAAGTCTGTTTATAAAGGACCTTCATATTGTAGCTCCACTGTCACACTGAGCAGACCATGGTCTTTTTATCTCTCCCTAAGACTGGTATTTCTGTCATTGTTCTAATGGCCAGTCTGCACTGATTCCAGTTTAAGCTAAGCTTTTTCAGCACTCTTGGCTGGAACTGTATAAATATTTCACAGAAAACCTTACCAGTGTCTTGTCTGAAAGCCCCAATATTTCCTCCTCTGCTAAAAATCTCAGCCAAGCCATCTAAACATTACCTTATCTGTTTCCACAGCTGTGTCTTACTGGCAGCTCTGGCACACTGACAGTCTATCAGAACACTCAGATCTTTTCCCTTCTCTGTTTCTTCCAGCTGATGAATCCCAAGAACATGACTTTGCAGTTCACATTATTAAATTTCTATCACTGCAGGCAAGAAGGTCATCTAATTCCAGTGTGATGATCTGGTGCTCCTTCCAGCTTTGCATCACATGCAAACTTTTTGAAGCTGGGCCTGACCATTATTCCTAATTTATGGAAGTATACATTAAATGGTACTGCTCCAAAGACTGATCTCTGAGGAACACTGTTGGGTAATTTGCTCCAATCGTACAACTCCTTTGTTATTACAGCCTGTTGCTCCTCATTCACATTGCTCTTGTATTAATCCCTGTCATCTCCACCTCCAGTAATGGTTTCCTATGGAGCACTGTAGCAAATGCTGTGTTTCAACTTCAGCAGACTGAGTTCAGGGAATTATTCAGCTCTAAAAGGACAATTCTCATAGTAGCTCAGTCTGCCATCCTCTGCTTTGCTAAACCATGCTCTTTGCCTCCCTACAATTAATTGTTCTAAGACTTAACATTGCACTGAGTTTTAAAAATACATTTTAGAATATATATATATTACCTAAATATACTTTTAAGAATATAAACATTGTCTTTACTATCCTAGGCAAAATCTAATTCACACCCATTAAACAGTGGTTACTTCTACTGGCAATTTCATATACCAGTTCTTGCAGTGTGCTCAGGGGGAGATTGCATGGAGCCCTCAGTGGGTTTTTGCATTAAGAAGGGAGCCTACAGGAAGGCTGGGGAGGGACTACTGACAAGGTCTTGCAATGCCAGGACAAGGGGCAATGGGTTTGAACTGGCAGAGGGGAGATTTAGACTGGATGTTAGGAGGAAGTTGTTTGCAGTGAGGGTGGTGAGACACTGGCACAGGTTGCCCAGGGAGGTTGTGGAGCACAGAAGCACAGATCAAAGATCACGTTGGGTGCTTCTGTGCTCCACAACCACCCTGGAGGTGTTCAAGGCCAGGTTGGATGAGTCCTTGATTGACCTGTGCTAGTGGGAGGTGTCCCTGCCTATGGCAGGGGGTTGGAGCTAGACAATCTTTGAGGTCCCTTCCAACCTTACCATTCTATGATTCTATGAAATGCACTTTGTTTCTCCTCAAATATTGTAATTTCTGCTGTCCTGTTTCCTTTATGTACCATTCCCTTCTGTCATTAGCCTTATGAAATCAAAGCAAATCCTGTTTTCTCACTCTGCAGTAGCATCATCTCTTGTTAGTAATGGATTATTAAAAATACTCAATCTTTTACCATCCCTGTGTCTTGGATAGAGCTCTGCCACCGTTTATTTTCTGGTTAGTGTCTGGGAAGTTAAAGTCTTTCATGAACAAAGAATTGCATTTATTCTTTTCCTGTAATTTTACTTCCCTCATAATTTAGATAGAAATTTGAATAGAGGAAGGAGGCTGTAAAGGGTCCTCAGCACTACCCTTCTGGGGCAGTCTGTGTCATCTCTTGTCCCAGTAATTTCCAGCCAAACAGAATCTATTTCATCAAGGTGATCACAGATTTCTTACACTCAGCCACTTCCTTAACATTCAGTGATAACCTTCCTCCCCTGCTCTCATTTCTGTCTTCCTTAAGAAGCTCCCCACACAGTGCACCAGTGGGAATATTCTGCCCCTACATCAAGTACAAGAGGTGTCTCCATGCTGCAGGAGCCTCTGATTTCTAATGTTGCCTCTGGCATTGCCATTCTGTCTGTGCAAGACAGTTTTCAAAAGAGACAGGGCACGTCCTGTCTGAAGCATGCAGAAGAGGAGCTGTGTGCTGCCAGTGCTCAGCTGGTAACTGGATACTTCTCACAGTGAAAGATGGTCTGAAATAGACATTTGATAATTTAGCTGCCTGCCTGAGTGCTCTGACTTCACAGGTCCTCAAGAATTATCAGAGAGAAGTATTAATATGAAGTCAGAGTACAGAAAGGCCATTTTTCATGCTTACTGATTTGTTCCCCTGTGGATGTCATTTTTGGAGTATTCTTCTGGCATCCAGAGCCAGTGAGGAGAGTCAGGGCACTGCCTACGGACAGGTCTAGTTGAGCCAACGAGTCAGCTCCGTGCTTTATTTGTTCTTCATCAGAGAAATTATTTTAGCCACATCACAAAGACATTCACTGAGATTATACTTTTCAGCAGGGCCAGGGGCCAGGGGAGAAATGTGCACCCACGTAGCTGATCTCCTGAATCCACCAGAGATTTGCTTCTGGGCAGTGAGTGCAACTTGCATCAAACAGAAAATAATGGACTTGTTGTTTCTCAACATTGCTGAAGTTCTTTTCACCCCAGTCACTGATGGCTGTGCACACCCAGCTGCTGTTGTTGGGAGTGCCTCCAGACAGAACCGGGCGATGCAAGGCATTTTTCAGATGTTTGCACAATGAAGAATTGCCATCAGAGGGTCAGAAGCAACTGTTTTCAGAAAGTAAATATTGTGCATTTCTATGTTAGATACTAGCTAAGGGCGAGCATGCATTGTAGCTGGAGCCTGAAGGGAAAGCAGGGCAGTGAGTTGAGAGAGATCCTCCTCACTCCTCACTCAGGGTGAGACCTCTGCTGTGCAGTGCAAGCAGTGCCTTCCCTTTCACCCCTTCCTACGGCTGCGACCTGCTTAATTTTTCAGAGATGTAAAATGAAATTGAAAGGAGAGAAGCAAACAGGTTCAGTGGATTGGAGAAACAGTAATAACTTTGTATCTGACTCATCTTCAAACCATTCCATCAGATCAAAAATAGCTCTTTATCAAAGTGCCCAGCAACAGCATGCCAGCAGTTTCACAATGTTTACAGTTTAGCAGCTCTGCTCAGGACTTCTGAATTTCTCCATGGAGCAAGGACAGCCTTCTTTAACTGCAGTGTTAGGAGCTCAGATAAAAGGACTCTTCTACCTCTTATCTGATGACACTTTTTGGCCGTGTTTCACTACTGCTGTTCTCATACCTTTCCTCTGAAGTGTGTTACTTACAGAAAGGATTGGCACTTCCCTGGCATACTGCATCTGCAAAAGGTTTTAGTAGGTCTTAAGTAGTAGTCCTCAGAGTTCTCTCCTCTCTCAGAGGAGGTAATTTCTCAACAGAAAGGATAGAAACAGCAAGTTTAGTGTTGGAATGTCCCACTGGTCTTTATGTGGGCTGTATTTGATGCTCAGGATATTTTTAAAACAAATGTTTGTTCAGATTCATGCCTTCTGAGGAGTCTGGGTCAGATTCATGCCTTCTGAGGAGTTTGGGTCAGATTCCTGCCTTCTGAGGAGTTTGGGTCAGAGTCATTCCTTCTGAGGAGTTTGGGTCAGAGTCATGCCTTCTGAGGAGTCTGGGTCAGATTCATGCCTTCTGAGGAGTTTGGGTCAGATTCATGCCTTCTGAGGAGTCTGGGTCAGATTGATGCCTTCTGAGGAGTCTGGGTCAGATTCATGCCTTCTGAGGAGTCTGGGTCAGATTCATGCCTTCTGAGGAGTCTGGGTCAGATTCATGCCTTCTGAGGAGTCTGGGTCAGATTCATGCCTTCTGAGGAGTCTGGGTCAGATTCATGCCTTCTGAGGAGTCTGGGTCAGATTCATGCCTTCTGAGGAGTCTGGGTCAGATTCATGCCTTCTGAGGAGTCTGGGTCAGATTCATGCCTTCTGAGGAGTCTGGGTCAGATTCATGCCTTCTGAGGAGTCTGGGTCAGATTCATGCCTTCTGAGGAGTCTGGGTCAGATTCATGCCTTCTGAGGAGTCTGGGTCAGATTCATGCCTTCTGAGGAGTCTGGGTCAGATTCATGCCTTCTGAGGAGTCTGGGTCAGATTCATGCCTTCTGAGGAGTCTGGGTCAGATTCATGCCTTCTGAGGAGTCTGGGTCAGATTCATGCCTTCTGAGGAGTCTGGGTCAGATTCATGCCTTCTGAGGAGTCTGGGTCAGATTCATGCCTTCTGAGGAGTCTGGGTCAGATTCATGCCTTCTGAGGAGTCTGGGTCAGATTCATGCCTTCTGAGGAGTCTGGGTCAGATTCATGCCTTCTGAGGAGTTTGGGTCAGATTCATGCCTTCTGAGGAGTCTGGGTCAGATTCATGCCTTCTGAGGAGTCTGGGTCAGATTCATGCCTTCTGAGGAGTCTGGGTCAGATTCATGCCTTCTGAGGAGTTTGGGTCAGATTCATGCCTTCTGAGGAGTTTGGGTCAGATTCATGCCTTCTGAGGAGTCTGGGTCAGATTCATGCCTTCTGGGGATTGACTGCCCGAAGAATGACTGTGGTTTGAAGACATACCACCAGTGCACTTCCTGTCATTCAGCCATTGGGAGGAAGACACATAAAAGTTCTTTGCAAACCATTCTACCATTTTAGAAACACAATTGCACTGGGGGAGAGACACAGTTTGAAGAAACAAGGAGTTCTGGTGCTTTCACATTCAAGGCAGTTACCAGTTCAGCTATTTTCAGTCTACAGTATCAATCCAGGTCTTTCCAAAGCATTACATTCACATTGAATTTTAGACAAAAAAAAACCTTAGCAATGGGAATTTTCTTTCTTATTTTAACTTCTTCAGGCAGTATTACCACATCAGGACTGTGATCCTCTAAGGTGCACATGATTTGACACTGAAACTTACATAGTTGAAGTTCTTCTGACTGCAGAACTGAAGTGCAAACTCAGCTGACTTGTGGGAGAGAGGAGCCTTGTTCAGTATCTCACATCTTGTTGTCTAATTTGGAGATACATAATGTGAGTTTGCAGGGGGTGTTTGTTGGAGGGTCTAAACACAGAGTCATAGAATGGTAAGGTTGGAAGGGACCTCAAAGATCATCCAGTTCCAACCCCCTGCCTTAGGCAGGGACACCTCCCACTAGCACAGGTCACTCAAGGCCTCATCCAACCTGGCCTTGAACACCTGCAGAGAGGGAGCAGCCAGAACCTCCCTGGGCAACCTGTGCCAGTGTCTCACCACCTTCATTGTAAAGAACATACAGTTCTTCTAACATCCAGTCTAAATCTCCTCTCTGCCACTTCAAACCCATTGCCCCTTGTCCTGGCCTTCCCAGACCTTGTCAGCAGTCCCTCCCCAGCCTTCCTGTAGGCCCCAACACCCTAACCTGCTATTTTGTTTCTCCATAAATTCATTAGCAGTTGGGGAAATGTTTATTTTTTTTTAAAGTGATCACACACTTGTTTGTTCCAAACTGTATTGTAATGTGAATTACATTCCAGTGAAAATACAGAATAGTCTTTCCTGTGTACAGAACCAAAGCCTCACAGTCTAGACCTCAATTTCCCTGAGGTCTGTGGTATTTATTTAAAGCTTTAGTTTTGACCTAGATCCAATTCTAATTTCTGAGAGCTGCATGGAGTTCTGACTTGCAGCAACTTTCATCTTGAGGTCATTAATATATATGCACATAAAATCAAGAATTCCACCCTCTTGTCACATGAACTATATAATATTTTCAGGAATAGTAATTGTTTCCACATAATGATATGCACAGGATATTGCAGGCAGAGAAAAAAACCATGTGGTCCATACATGGTGGTTATTAACTGCTCTACCTTGACTTACCTGATTTTCTAGGCAGCACTGTCAGGGGAATTAAACGGATCAGAGTCAGTGGAGAGAAAAATCAAGGAAGAATTCCACTCACAACCAATTAAGGTTTAATACTGCAAAGTTGTCATTATGTGTATGAAAGGCTGTTGAAAGTCATGTTGCTGGGAATAACTAGGGGGCTTGTTCCTGCAGCCATGATCATCTTGCTGACAGAAGCTGACTTTTGGGAAATGCGATACGAAATTTTCCTTAGGTTCTCCTCTCATTCCCATACTGTGTTCATTTCACTCTTAGTGTGTGCTTCCACTTTAATTTCTCCTTTAGGAACACATTTCTCAGCATCTACAGAACTGTATAATGAATGATAAGCAAGTCTGAAAGGAGTCTGAATGCAAGTTACATTTTTTTTTTTCCCCTAGTTTTGGGAATGGCTTTTTCCTCGAATAATCTGAGGCCCTTGCATAAACAGGGCCAATAATATGCTTCTAAACATAGCCACAACACAAGGCAGATCCCTACTTTCTGCTTCTTGTAGTTCTCCATTTTTAGGAGAGTGAGCCCTAAGTGGCATTTTTTCCTTTCTAGTTGCCTCCACAATCTCTTGTTAGTCTCCTGGGGGCTGACCTTTCACTGGGGTCTGAACTGCCGTTGAAGTCTGGAGCAGGTCAAAAATGTGCAGAATCAAAGAGCTGTTCTGCTGGCAGCTTAAAGGCTTACAGAATGTGTAGCACTGATGGAGGCATTGCTTCTTGGGGGGTTTATAGGCATTCTTTATGGCTATCACATGCAAATCATAGAATCACAGAATGGTAAGGTTGGAAGGGACCTCAAAGCTCAGCCAGTTCCAACCCCCTGTCATAGGCAGGGACACCTCCCACTAGTACAGGTCACGCAAGGCCTCCTCCAACCTGGCCTTGAACACCTCCAGGGAGGTTGTGGAGCACAGGAAGACCTCCAGGGAGGTTGTGGAGCACAGAATCACCCAACGTGATTAAAGATCAAAGATCAGGTTGGGTGATTCTGTGCTGCACAACCTCCCTGGGCAACCTGCCATTCCCAGCCCTTGTCAATAGTCCCTCCCCAGCCTTCCTGTAGCCCCCTTCAGATCCTGCAAGGCTACTCTAAGGTCTCCTGGAAGCCTTCTCTTCTGCAGGCTGCAGAGCCCCAGCTCTCTCAGCCTGTCCTCACAGCACAGCTGCTGCAGCCCTCTGAGCATCTTCATGGCCCTCTGTGGAATTCCTTCTTCATCTTTCCTCAGGAATTATTGTTTTCAAGATTGAGCAGGAGCCTGAGTTCTTTTGCCAAGTGACATAACATGAAGCAAAAAGCAGAGTGCCTGTTCTACTTCCAATCCATTTGGCTGTGTCTCATTTATGCTAAGATGCTGTCCACTGCTCACACAGAACACAATCACACCCGGTGGGAGAGTCTCTTTTCCAGAGTAATGTAAATAAACATGAATGCAGATAACAGCTGCTCCCAGTATGTCCTGGGCCAGAGGATGAACTGGCCTCAAGATGACATGCACAAAATGCATGACCAAGTGCATGGTTTCAGTTGTGCTAATTGTGCTAATTGCTTGTTGTGCAGCAGCAGGGAAAATACATTTTTTGTCATCATTGGATTTTCAGTGTACAACAACTGATTGATCCTCTGAATATAATGAATATTCTTTCTCTGTGTGGATTACCTATCTCTACAGAAGTCATTCCATGCAAGATTCCTTCAACATGAGGTCAGCAAATCCACCAAGTTATTATGTAGCTGCTGTGTTCCAAATGACCACTTTCATAGCTATGTCTTATTTAGTTTTAAGTCTCTTTATTGGGTTTTCATAGTACAGCACTAAGCACACTTTCCCCTGATATTCTGTAGTGTCTTGCAGTTCTCCATAGCAGTACAAAATTCTGCTTAAAGCAAGCAAATACCCAGAGCCATCTGGAGATGTACCTAATTCTCAGTGGTGGACAAAACTGTGTTTCAGACAAGGGCAGGGATGACAGAGCAGAAAAGCAGATAGAGCACATATGGGAAGCAATACCCACTGGTGAGCTCTTTGGGCTCTAAACCAATCTATGGCAAAACTCTTTACTCAGAATTTACTCTGAGAACTGTGTTACATTACCTGAGCCACCTGCATTAAGTGTCACAGTACCAGAGCCTACAGAGGAGGTTAGCCTGGTTCAAGCTTTAACTGGTGCTGCTCAGGTATCTGTGGGAGTCATTGGCAGGTTATGGTGGGGCACAGACAAGATCTCCTGCCTTTCAGTGATCTTGATGTTCTAGAGACCTTCCTTCTTTACCTTCTCTCCTATGAACATCTCCTCTGCAGGATGAGGCTCCAAGAGGATAAGACATGGGATCCTCAGTGTGGATATTTCTCTGCCAGTGGGTCTGCTCAGGCAGGAAATCTTGATCAACAGGGAGAATGCTAACAGATTGTTGCCAGGCTTGTGTTTGCCAGCTGGTGCAAAGCACATTGCAGCAAGGACACGTGTAGGAGCCCATCCCCAGTGGTGGAAGCAGCTAATTGTTCAACACTGCCAGTGAAGAGGAAAGCTCCTCTAACTCTCCTCATCTCCAACAGCTGTAACCAAATACTAGGCAGAGGGAAAATCAGACGAGACAGACTCACACTTCAGCCTCTGCACAAAGAGCAGTGTAAGATTTTCATGAAGGACAGGAATATTTAACGTGTGTGGGAATGTAACACAAGTTCATTTGCTTGATTCAAAGTGATTCAGCATTTTTGAGATGTGCTTGCTGGAGATAAATGTGTCCAGAGGTTTGTGTGGGATGAAGGTTAGATTTGGGTCACATGAAAAAGTGGTCCACACTGTAGAGCATAACCAATGAAAAGGCAGAAGTGATAATCTTGCTTTTATCAGCAGTAAACTGAGCAGGTGCAAGGCATGTTTAATCCATGACCCCTGGGAAACAGCAATGGTAATTTCTGCTGTCTTCCTGTGCCAGATGCCAGGCCTGCTGAATTTCTAATTGGGAGCAGTAGCTACAAAGTCTGATAAGGCACAACTGAGCACCTGGGCTGCATCGAAATGAGAATGGCTCTGTTCACTGCTGCTTTTTGTAATGCTCCACTGTAAGCAACACCTGTACTATGACTTTACAAATAGATAATTGGAGCTGTGTTCACAGAAGGTTAATTCAGAAGCTGTCAGCTTATTAGGCAGCTTTCCAGCCATGTGCTGAGGACACATGCTCCTAACACAAGAGCAAATCATGCTGTATGTTGGTATGGTACATTGTGACAGAAAGTTGATTGGTTTTTGCCTTATCTTTAAAACTCCTAGCTTGCTTCTGCATTAAAAGGAAGTTTCAAGTAGATGTGATTACAACAGTTTCTAATGTCTGGGATTAGCTATGTCACCTGCCATATTCCAAAGCCAGATGGATGGTCAGCATTACTTAGTGGCTGCATGCACTTGCAGAGGAATGAACATTTTGGCAAAGCTCCTGTTGAGTATTTCTCATCTAGTTTAATCCCTTAGGATGTTTTTTCTCAGTTTACAGTGATAGTTACTGTAGCCCATGGAGCTTACAGCACAGAAACAGCACATCCTCTTGGTATCCTGTACAGATCTGGATAGGAGCTGCTTTTCCTGAACATCCTACAGCCCTTGGATTTTGATTGGCTTTGAATCTTTAGACTGAATTTTCTTCATGCTCAAATAATTTACATTTGGAAATTATGAAGAAAAAATTGCATCTTGTCAGCCACCACTTTTTCCTAATTACTGAGTGTATGAGGAGATTCATATTCCGTATCTCGAAGGGGCCTACAAGGAAGCTTGGGAGGGACTTTTTAGGATGTTGGGTAGTGATAGGAATGGAGCAAAACTAGAAGTGGGGAGATTCAGATTGGATGTTAGGAAGAAGTTCTTCACCATGAGGGTGGTGAGAGCCTGGAACAGATAGCCCAGGGAGGTGGTGGAATCCCCATCCCTGGAGGATTTTGAGGCCAGGCTGGATGAGGCTCTGGGCAACCTGATCTAGTGTGAGGTGTCCCTGCCCATGGCAGGGGGTTGGAACTGCATGATCCTTGAGGTCCCTTCCAGCCCTGACCATCCCATGATTCTATGAAACAGTCAGCAATTTGTCATCAAACTTCTTTCCACCTTTCAGTAGTTGTTTAGATTCTGTGTCATCCAAAGAAGGTATATTTGTTGGCTTTGACAGCAAAAGAAAACACCACTTCTCTGTAAAGGTAAATGCATTTTATATTTGGACAATTTTTTTCCTTTCCTGGACTGGAGAGGAAGTGTAACTACTGACATTTATTCAATGAAAAGAGACCTTTTCAGTCCAGCCAAAGCTTTAAAAAGCAGCAAAGAAGTGAGCATTTGGAAGGACATCTTCTATGCTTGAGTACCTGCTGCTTATACAAGATGAGATCATTCCCTGGACTTTCCTAGAGTTCAGCAGTAAAAATGGGAGACATATTTCTGCACATCTGGCATACATGAGCACTATCAGCCAGGTGAGCAGCCCTCCTGCCCAGCAGGATACAGAACCAAAGGACATGCAATACTCCTACATCACTCTAATGGGGGGTGGGGTGTAAGAATATTCCACACAGTGAGTGGAGCTCATTAAGTTGTTGGTATTGGAGATGGAAAAAGACCCAGCTGCACTAAGTCTGATCCTGCTTGAATTTTCTCTTTTGAGCTGTCTGTGTTTTGTAGTCCTGCAAGCAATGCAACTCCACCTGTAAGACTCCAACATTTTAAACAATTTTGTAAACATGTTTCTGTTGGATCTTATCAAAAATATGTGGAAAGGATTGTGGAGGACAGGAGCTCTTTGATTCTTGGGTGATCTTTAGACTCTCAGACTGCAAGGATAAGGAAAACAAAGCTGCCTATTTCAGGTCTGTCTGTTTTCTTCTAAGTAACCAGTTAAAATTAATAAGTAAACTTTTCAAATGAGACACTGTCCTTAATAGTGCCAAGGGTTTTTTAAAATGCAGTCGCAAGTTGTTCCTAGTGAGTCGTTCCAAGCCTGTGGCATAAGCTTTGCCCATTGCTTTTCGTGGCTTTCTCTGTAACACATTTTCACTGAGGTATTTTATAGCTCTTTCCATTCTGATTACCAAATAGTACAGAAATTTATGTCCAGTTATTACCTTTGATGAATGGCTCCTGTTGTGAATTTGGTCTTTTGAACTCAACTATTAAAAATAAATGAGAGTATCAAAATTTATGGTTCCCAGTGTACATGTGCTGGCTTTATGCTCCTTGCTCAACTCACAAGATTCTTCCTGATCCTGCTTAATTTATCTTGATTCCCCTGGGTTCTTCTCTGCCTAATTGGTTGTGTTGAAATGTCAGTGCTCTGGAAGGCAACATTCATTAATATAGGAAGGCTGAGAAAGATCACAAAGCATCAGCATTTCAGTACAAGGTGGATCCTTCCTTCCCTTACAGTGCATTTTCCTTCCAAGTGTGCACTACAGCTGTCTGGATCTTAGCAGCTTACTTGCTGTTTTATTTATGCCTTGCTGGATCTGGCCTCTAGACCCAAGTGCTTCTTCTAAGAATTCCTTTTGTCCATACTGTGAATTATTTCCATCCTGCCTAAGCTTCCCCCCATACACAGAGTGACCCTTAGCATGAAGTCCACATTTATATTTTCACTGGAGTGAAGTGTAGTTACTTAAGATCAGGTTATCAAAGACACTTAAAATGAGAGGCAAGTACCTACCTGTGTAAAAAACTGCCCTTTAATCTTCCCTGAGTTTCAGCTTGCTCAGTGTGAAAGGGAAGTAGTACTTGTATGAGGGCTTTCCTTAATGATTTCTATGAAGCTCTGTATAAAGTGCTATGGAACTGGAAAATGCTACATTAATAGCAGGCTGATCAAGAACACCCTGTTTGATAGGACTGGAAACAATTCTTCTCTTTCAACAGGCAACACATTCAAGTGCCAACGTATGTGACAGTTTGGGAGTTCCCTGCCCCCCCACACTTTGAAATGACCCAGACTAGATCTCAGCTGGAGCCGGAAGTTAAGAGATGNCGTGACCCAGACTGCCCACTCAAGAGACTCTTATCTTCTTTGTTTTGGTTTTCTTATACCTAAACATCTCGGCAAGCCTCTGAGTGAAGTAGACATCACCATTGTTTTCCTTCACAGCCTACAGTATAATTTTCTCTATTAAAATATTCCAATTAGCTCAAACCAGCACAACGTAGAATATTTATCAAATTTTAGCATCAGAATTCTTTTTCAGACAAACATGCAAATCAGATTTTGTCTTCTGCCCAAATGCTTTATTGAAAGGGTTTATGATGAAGAGATTCCTGCTGATCTAGAGGTCCAGAAACAGCCAGTCCTGCTTTGGCAAGCACAAGTTAGAGCAGGGTTAATGGCAGCAAGATGCATACCTTAACGCTGCTAATTTAGAAGGCCATTCCCAGCAGCCTGCAGAGGGATTGTTTTCCAAGAGGCACCGATTCTGTAACTTGCAGGTAGTTTTGCTAAATCCCTGCACTTAGGCTGAGCTGTTGCTGAACTGCTCCTTTGCAGCAGCGCTGTTCTTGCCGTATGACACCTGCCCTGTCAAAACCCCTGAAGCCTTAAGCAGCAGCACTTGCTTTTATTTGAGGAGTCTCAGGAGGAGTTTTTCAGAGTTGCTGAGCAGTTTCCACAACGATTGCCTTACTGAAGACGCTGCATGAAGAAAGGCTGAATGGAAACCTGGTTGTTTGATCTGTTGGGTCTTACTTGGTCTGTTTGTCAGAATATTCATTCTGCTTTGCCTTATTTTTTAATTCCTTTTTTTTTAACTTGACACACATATAGTGTATATTTAGACATTCATTTGGTCAAATGGTTTCTCACCATATTTGGCACTGCTTTGCTGCATCTGGAGCAAAATTTAATAGAGCACACAGTTAGCATTTGCTAAAAATAGCTAGAAGGTGGCAAGGAATTTCTAATGTAGCTATGCAAGTTTTACAACAGCTTCTTTATGCAGAAGTCAGCATTTTGCATCTCCTTTTGTGTCACTGGGAATTTCTTAGTTAAATCTCCTATACCTTTGGGAGAGGACAGACACACACAATTTCTCTTAAAACTGTGGTGAAAGGTTCTACAGGAAGCTTTATGATGCAGCTGTGTCACCACAGGTGTGTCTTTTAGTCAAGCATTAGACAACTGGCAGTGGCATAAAAACCAGTTCCAAAGCTGGCATGGATTGGCATTTTGTCTGGCAATATCATCAGAGAAGAGTATGTGGGGAAAGAAATTTGTCCACTCATGACTGTATTTCTTGTAGAATCACAGAATCATAGAATGGTAAGGTTGGAAGGGACCTCAAAGATCATCCAGTTCCAGCCCCCTGCCATAGGCAGGGACACCTCCCACTAGCACAGCTCACTCAAGGCCTCCTCCAACCTGGCCTTGAACACCTCCAGGGAGGGAGCAGCCAGAACCTCCCTGGGCAACCTGTGCCAGTGTCTCACCACCCTCACTGTAAAGAACTTCCTGTCGTTGTCATTCTGTTGAGCAGAAATTGATACTGATGTTGGCACTTCTGATGCCTTTTTGAAGGAGTTCTTAAGTGGTCCTTCACAAAAACTCATTCTTTTGATTAACTCCACCCATGGCATAAGATGGTTCAGTGGACTAAAGCAAAATGAATTTGACTTAATAAAGTAATTAAGATAAATGTAAGTGAATGTAAAAAGATACATTTTCAATTATGATGCATGTTCACATCTTCATGTCAAAATCTCTTCAAAGAACATCTGTTGGAAGCCAGAGCAGGCAGCACCCTTCCAGATAAGGCTTATCCACAGTACTGTAGGTATTTCTGAGTTGACAGAAATTAGATTTGTAGAAATTTTCCAGGGCATTAGTGGCAGATGCAAATCCAAATATGAAACATTTCCTAATAAAAATGTAATTCCTTAATGGATTCACAAGGAATGGATTAACAAGAGCTGCTGGATCTCTATTGACACCTTTTAACATGAAAACAAAACAAATTTTCTGACAGCGATTCGAGATCTGCCCTGCCATGTGTTTTAAGAGGTTCATTTCTCCATGTGCAAGCTTAAGCATTTGTGGGAAGAAATCAGAGTTCTGTTCTAAGGCCAGTGACAGATGAATACTAAAGGAAAAAAAACTGACTGAAAAAAAAAAAAAATTCCTTTACTGCTTTGCTTTAAACCTAGTATTCTTTAGCCAGTTTTACTTGGGAGCCATGTAAAATCTGAATGCTGTAGTACTGGAACCAAGAAAGATGCCTCCAGTTATGTGAAACTACTGCAACTGGAGGTTAAAATCAGTGATATTTATTTTGTCTCTGTCATTTGGAGAAGCAGTTCACATTGCTAAACACAAAAAGACAACACTGACAGGGAAAGAAAAGGTTATATAGGAAAGGATAAGACATTTCTCTTTTGGGAGGGAGGGAGAGCAGGGTGTGTGCCTCAGCGTTCACACATACAGCATTCATACATGCTGTAAGAGAGTGCCCTGGAATAAACACCTTGGTTCTGTGATCAGCTCTGTCCTGATGCTCAGTGCTACTGCTTTGTAGTAAGCAAATTGTGAATCTTTTGGCGCTTTCTTCACAGTTATGCTGGAGACCTTTAACACCCCTCTGGCAACTTGCTCAGCCTGCTAGACAATATTCCTTCCGCACCAATAACGTTATCAAAAATATTGAGGAAAAAACAACTGAAAATAAAAGCATCAACATCCTTCAGTTGATCCAATTATCTGCCTCTAAAAAAAAGGTTTTAACACCTCCCACACGGAACAGCAGCTTTGGTAATCTGGCAATGATAACAGTGCATAATCAAGAAAGACGAGGCTGTAATAAGTGGTAATACATCCCATTTTGTGTGCAGGAAGAGTTTTGTTTAAGTAAATATATTTCCTTTTCAAGTACCTTTTGGATTAGTTGCTATTAGGTTGCTCATCCCATGAATCTCGTATAGTTACTACAAATATTTAACTGCAGAAATTGTAAATGGGTGAATCATAACATTGGAGATAGGAGGTGAGGCTTTCTGCCTTTGGGGTTTCATGCTCTTTGTGGTGTATTTGAAGACAGGGGGTAACTCTGACTAACATGTGGAACAAAAGACTGCAAGCTTTGGTCATTTAGCTTCTACCAGTGACTAATTCACAGCTAACCTCAAGTGTACCATCATTACAGAACAATGCTCTGACAAGTCCCTCTAATGATACGCTGCCATAAGTTCCCAGATGCTGTTACATCATCGTTGTTTTATCAGCCTAACATGCAATTACAATAGGGTGGGTTGGGAAATACAGCAGTGTGCTGAGTGTGAAATGCAGTGAGTTGTTTTGATACCCTTGCATTGTAACCTTTCTGAGGGGCTACAAATGAAGTTCTAAACTTCACATCTGTAGCTGCTGTAAACCTCAGCATTCTTTTTGTAGGGAATCTGCATGAGGTCTGACAGAACTCAGAAGTACCTTAGGTCGTGGACACTGTAGTGATAGTTACCCTAGTGGTAGTTATACCACAGGAGCACAGTGGTTTGAATAGCCATCATTTAAAAATGTGGCCATAATATGGTCAATTTGAAGGACACATCCAGAGGCCCCAGCCCTGACATCCATACCCGGCAGGGGAATGTTTGATAGAGTGAAGAATAAAAGGCTGAGCCTGAAGTTTGCACTGAATGTTTGTAGTGTTCACAGAGGATGACCTGGCTGCATGCTCGTCACCAGCATCAGTTTTACATCAGCACAGAGCTATTTAAATTGAGATGGCAGCTGTTTGTGTAAGAAAAACTATTAATGTGTCACATATTGCTTAATACATACCTCTGATTTTAAAGGGAAAGGACTACATCTTGCCTTTCCAGTCCATCAAATCTACAGAGAGCCAGACAAGAAAGACTTTGGGATCATTTATTGGATTATATACATTTTAAAGAATAATTAATAAGCAGCATAATGCATCGATAATAGCTTACTAAAACAACAAAAGGGGAAATTGTCTTCCATATAATTATTCAAGCAAAATATTTCCCTTGGAAAAAAATTAGAATATTTTAAAATAATTTTAAAAAAAAGGGTCATTTAATTATAGAGTTAGTGTCTTCAAGCCACAGAGAGGTTATCTGGGGTAGTGCAGCACTGGTATAAGGAAAGTAGTTTATGTACATCCCCATGGTAGGACAAACTTACCCTAGAAAAAGTTCTTAGCAGCAGAGAAGGATTTAGGTTTATGTTTGTCTTCTTGGACATCATGTTCCTAGTGCCACTTTGAGCACAAAACTTTCCTTTCATGAATTCCCAGGGGTGCACTCATTGTACATTTCTGTGCTCACAGTCATTATATAATCTTGACATAATTAGATTTTTTGCTAAATTATTTGGAAAATGGAAATCTAGTTTTAGTTGTAGGGTATTGCCTTATTACTATAGAGATCCCCTGCTTCCTTAGGTAATGCTTCAATTTGTGCTGCTTAAAACTTATTTTTCAGCCGAAATTACAAACCCAGCTTTATGTTCGAATAACCGTAATTTCTGAGCCCTGCTTCTACCATTAACGAGGTCATTTCCAGCCTTGGAAACGCACAGGCTGCAGAAGGTACTTTCAGCCCGTCCGTCTGCAGAGGAGCCGGGGTAGTGCGGACACATACGCGGGTGCTGAGCCCTGGGGTAAGCTGTCCCGAAGGGCCACAAGGACTCTGTTGGCACCTGGCTCTACCTTTGACTGTTTCTCTCGAGCGTCTTCGCTCGGCCTCCGGCAGTTTTGCTGCGGGCGTGCAGAGGCGGTCAGGTAAACACTACTACTCGGGCGCAGAGCTCGGCCACCACCCTGCACCGGCTTAGCCCTCGGGGAGTCCCTAGGTCCAGGCTGGCTTGAAGAGCGGAGCACGACCCCGCCCTCGGCGACACGAAAGGACAGATTTTGGCCTGTGTTTCCTGCTGCCGGGGCTGCGACCACGGGAGGGTCTGCTGTCACTCGCCCGAAAAGGTGCCGAGAGCACGCCCAGCGCGGCCCCACGGACACTTCGCCGCTGCGCCTCCAGGCGGCGCTCTTCTCGCTACTCCCGCGTGTCCTGAGCAAGGGCTCAGCCAGGCCCGTCCTCCTGCTGCCTCCCGCGGAAACAGCGCCGCCAAGCGGTTGGCGGAGCGAGCCTTCAATCCCAGGGAGGCTCCGCCTCCCACCCGTCATCTCGAGTGCGGCTTGATTGGCAAACGCGCGCCTCCGTTCTCGCGCCGCAGCCTTCGCGCGCCCTCGCCCGCCCTGCGCTGAGTGACTGGTTGATCTGACTGTCAATCTCGGCTTAGTCCCGCCCCAGCCAGTAATACCGCCTCCTGAGCGTGAGGCGCGGATCGTTTGGTGCATAGGGCTGTCAGTTAGCAGCGCGCTCCACCCCCTCCCGGTCAGGTAGCCCGGAAGATGGCGGCGGCTGTGGTAGCGTCCGCAGGGTCTGGTGGGGTTCTGTGAGGGTAGCGGGGCGGCGGGCTCCGATGCCGCGGGCAGCCGTGCCGCGGAGGCGGGGGGCAGTGGCTGCCGTGGAGGCTCGCCGGAGACGCTGAGAACCTCGGGCCCCATATTCGGTGCCGGGCTCGGACCAGGAGCGGAGGGCATGCAGCAGCGCGGGGGTCTCGGTAGGGGTGCCGGGCGACAGAGAGGCGGCCTGCTACCCCTCGGATCCCGGCCCCCGCTCGGGATCGTCCTCCTACTGCCGCTTCTCTTGGGGAGCGGCGGGGCGACTCCGCTTCCGCGAGCAGGTGCAGGTGAGGCGCGGGAGGCGGCGGAGCGGGGTTGGGGGGGCGGCTCCGCGATGGGGCCTGCGAGGGGGAATCTGGGAGCGGGGCAGCGGCGGGGCCTCAGCGCGGGGTGTCTCCGGTGGGGGCCTGGG
>VWYK01000610.1:0-10896 GCA_013399775.1 Semnornis frantzii | reverse complement strand
GTCTCTCTAAATAGTCATGTAGTTCACATTTATTTCCTTAGGTAACTTCCTTCGGTTTTCATGATTATTTTCCTGTTTATGTGAAAAGCCCAAACTTAAAAAAACCCCCAACCTTCACAGTCGTCTGAGTTACTAGTCAGAGGTTTATTAGTACTGATAGGTGGCAACCATCTCCTCGGTAAGGTTTTTATTTGTTACTTCATTGTGACCTGCAAACATACCATTGTGTTGAGACTGAATTTTGTTAGATGTGGTTTGAGTGTGCACCGAGATTCATTTTTAGCCAGGAGNTATGTTCAGAGAGGGAGGAGGGGGAGATCTGAAGCACAGAGATTAAGTAATTTGGCTGCTGTCACACAGAAAGTATTGAAAGAGGGAGTGGAATCCATACTTCCTTTATTTTGAACTGATGGCTCTTTCCCTTTTTTTTTTTTTTATTCCCAAGAACATTTCTGAATTGTTCATAAATTACTTTCTCCACCAAGCTATTTCGAAGTCTTTCTTACTCTCTATAAACTAAACTTCAGAGAAAGAGAAAACTGTCAGTCAGATCTTGAGATTAAATATTTGAGGTTTTTTCCTCATTTATGAAATACTTGGAGCTTGTCCCAATACTGTTAACTCGTGGTCAAGCCCTAAAGTAAGACAGCAGAATCAGTTTTGCATGGAGGCCTTTTCTGTGTCTTCCTTTTCAGGAAATGGTGGTTAATTTTTCTTTTTAAAGGTAGATGGCCACAGTGTCTGATTGTTTTTGTTAAAAATAAAAGTACTATGCTTTGTACCTTACAAAGCTAGGAGATCGAAACATAACTGCCATGACACTGGTAAAAGGCTTTATTTTCAGAATGAAAAGCCAATTGGACAAAATGCAGGACATAACAGCAAAAAAAAAACCCCTTTAATGCCTTTTTTTAAGGCAAAATCAGGCATACTAAGTGCAGCACTGCACTTAGTATGTGTGCAGTGTATACTGCATTTTGTGTACTGAGTAAGTATTTATGGTGTAATACTGCAGTCTTACAAAATTAATGAGATATAATAGTATTTTATGTTGATTTTGGCTGTAATTTAGGCCAAAGTAAGTATCAGTGGGATGTTAGCTGAAGTTTAGCATACTGCCAAGTCCCTTCTGAACCCCGAGTAATGAAACTGCTGCTTTCTGCTGCTCATCTAGTAAGAAGTAATGTATTTGGATTTTTTTATTGACAAAATATTTAGTATTTAAACCTTTAAGGTCTTGAGAGGAACCTTTTCCAGTTTCACTGGAATCACTTTTGCTAGGAGGACTTCCTACCACATGCAATGATGTGTGCAGATGGATTTGTGTACAACAGACTCTTAGTCCCCAACAAGTCCTGTATCACCACTACAGCAGCAGCCACTCGGGAAGCTACAGGGACTTTTTTTTTCCCCTCTGCTATTTGGTACCTTACTAAATGGCAGGTGACAGTGAGACTGTTACATCTTGAGCCTTCTCTGTCATACTAGGCAAATTTTATAATGTGCCTAGAAGACAAAACTGGGACTTTGTTTTACTGGGTTAAGAATCATGAGTTGTGTTCAAAAGCAACTCCATCTGTGTTGTGAATCTCTCTCGTGCCCTATGATGGGTTGCACTGATTCCCTGTATTGGGACTGGCAGGAGCTAGTAGCCTCCATTCTGGGCCTTTGCAGTTCACTGTAGTGCTCAGCCTGATCCATACAAGTTGTAAACTTGTGAAGAATTTGATGGACTTTCCATTCAGTAATTAGTAAGTGGTTTCAGAGTTATTTTAGGAACCCACAGTTCCCACTTTACCTGTCAGGGAGGATTGCTTTAACAATGGAGAAACGTTTTGATGTGTGTTGCCCTGAGCTAGTTACAGGAAAAGTAGGGATCTATGGAAAAATGAGGAAAGTGTTACTGTAGTGAACTTGGAATATTCCCATCATAAACTTCTCTTTTGGGAAGAGATCTAGAACACAGGAAGTGGCGATGGGCAGGTTGTAGCAAGACTGGACTGAATTGCTTGTTCACAAATGCAGCATTTAGTGAAAGTGCTGTAGTATGCCAGACAGGATGGCTGAGGAGCTGTCAAGGTCCCAGGGCCTTGATCGAGGGGAGCGGTGCTGCTCTTTTTAAGTATGGCTTCCAAGTGTCTGCAGATGGTGTGCACTGATGATGTGTTCTAGATTTGTCTTGCATTTTTCAGGTTGTATTTCTAAAAGTGTAACTATTTTTTTCTTTTGCTTTTATACAGTAAGGAGAGGAGGAAGTAAGGCTTTTAACTGTTTTCCTGGTGGAATTCATAGCAATTATTGTAGACTAAAAACTGATATGCTGCTGGCTAAAAATACCTGACCGACTCAGATTTAATTCATTCTGTGAATGGAAAAGGAGAATACTGAGATGTACTGTGGTAGTTCTGAATTTAAGATTTCACTTTATACTGGAGATGAGAACTGGGGGCAAGTCTACTGGAAAATAGTTCATGGAATTAAATAGTAGTAGTTGGTTTTAGACTGTGGAGCGTTGTTGATTTTACCTGAATGCATCAGGCAAGTGCACTTCCACTAAGATACCTCTTCCACTTTTTAGCACTGGGTGGCTGAGGTAATGGCATTTAGAAACTACTCTTCAGCAGCAGTATTTGGCAGCCAAACATAGTGCATTATAATCTGACACATCTGCTTTACTCTGCTAAAGCTTTACATTTACATTCAGGCTCTCTTTCTGTTCTTCTGACTTGGATTTCTTTACTTGACCTTAATTCAGCTGCCTCTCCAGAAAGCTGAGCATTGGATGCAGGCATATGTATGTGATGTCAAGACAAAGCATTTCTGTCTGTGTTCTGTGGAGTTTGCAAATGCAAAGTAACAGGGACTCCAAAATACTCTTTTCCTGTGAAAATTGAATAGATGGTAGCACTTCTGACATATATTCACTTTTACATATGTCCTCTGCACAGTTGAATTGAGGCAACTGGGCTGGTGTTTGCTTGGTCTGTGCTGAGAACCTCAGTCTTGGCACTGAATGGACCAGTCTGGTCCAGAATGTCATGGCAGTGTGTCCTTGCTGATGAGCTTGGTCATGTGCAACCCAGGAAAGGACACTTCAGAACTTAGATGGGATATCTGTGGATACTATACACCAGAGCAGCTAGATGTTCATGCAGATATATCTAACCACAGATGGTGACTTGAAACTTTGAGATGATGTAACTTCATAAAAATTCGGGTTGTGTAGCATTTATTTATTTACAGTCTTGGGAAAATTATTGCTGTTGAGTGGCTTTGGCCTGATGTCTCACTTGGAGTTCTGTCAGTCTGGGGCCTGGTTGTGGCTGTGGTTTGGTACAATGTGAAATGTTTGTGACACTTGCATATAAGAAAAGCAGTTTTGTAAGCATATGCAAGTTAGTGGTTTGGATCACCTGATGCTAAGACAAATCTTGCTCGTAAAGTGCAGATTTGAATTTTCTTGGGAGCGGTCTAGCATTCCTCCCCCTTACAAGCACTAAAGCTCTTTACTTCTCCCTGTATTTCTTTTTCTAGCTTCTATCCTAGACACCTAATAATTGTAGAGCTAGAGCTGTGAAGTTGGCTTTTATCTTCTGTTTCTATCTGAGTTTGTGACTCTGAGGTAAGACACCAACCCTGACTCTTAGGCCTGCAGGGGTGTTCCATGCAAGGCGTTCACAGTCTTGGTCTGCTTTCTCTGCCTCTGGCTGTAAAGTGTCTGGACTTTGCTACAACTAAAGCACTCCTTGTAGGAGGAGGTCACTTTCTGAGGCTGTTTCTCACATCTTGAATGCTTGAGTTTAATAATTCCTCAGATACCATTGCAGCATAGGACTGCTCAGACAGTCTAAAGGTGTGTTGTCGTAGCATTAGGTGTAGGTGGTTGGCTTGAAAGGATCCATTAGCTAGAGCAGGTTTTGTCCCAGATCCTGTGTATAAAAAAGGAGGTTTTGTTACATAGCGAGATCAGACATTCTATTTGCAAGGCACAGAAGACAAAAATGTATTTTTGGGGACTACTGAACAACTGTCAGGCAAATTTGAATAGAAGCAACTTTCTGGCAGTTTGCTGCCATCCGGTTTCAGTCACTTAGGACATGTGGGTTTAACCTGTGTAGGGTAAAGGGACCCTTGGGCAGTGTGATGTGAAAGGCTGCAAAAAATCATAGTTTGCTTTTTCTGTGCCAGTTTTGCAGAGTAAGGACAGCACATGGGGTACTGGAGTCTTCCTTGGGCTTCATTTTAGATCTGACTTGTTATTTGGTATGTACATCTAGTATCTGGAGCTTGGTGTGGTTCTGGGGATGACTTGCAATAGTTTCAGTACTATTATTGCAAACTGAACTCTTTGTTTTGATTGTACTGCTGTTAGGAAAGGTCTTGAGCAACATCAGTGATACTAGAAACATTTTGTACATGCTTTTATAGTCAGAAATGCACAAAGTGTGTCAGGACAGCCATTACAGTCTATGTGAGTGGTTTAAGCATAATCTGTAGCAAAGTGTGGTGTTACATAGAGCTTAGGCAAGGTGATGGTGTGAAGCAGGTTATGGCAGTGAATTGTCTTCTAAGAGATTTTCAAAACCAGATGCTGGTATAAAATAACACCTTGTTCAATACTTCTACACTTACAAAAGTTTCCCTAGTGGTAAGGAAACGTTACTCTAGGAACTTACCAGTGACATGACTCTCTTAGGGACTGTTATTGCACCCTGGGAGTTCTTTGGTATGGAAGAGGTGTAGAAAGTTTTGTCAGGAGACCTTTGAGTGTGGCTTTTAAGCTTTCATCCCATAGACCAAATCTAGTTCTCCAAAACTGCTCATTCATCCCATCTTCCTAGGGATACTTCAGCTGTGAGCAGGGATGACAAATAGAGCTGGATAAGCTCTTCTGGAAAAATGCTCTTCCACTCACAATTTACCCTCTTTCAGTTTGAAACTACTATCCCTTATTTTATCACTGTACTTCTCGATGGAGAATTGCTCTTAAGCTTTCCTGTAGACCTCTTTTAAGTACTGGAAAACCACAATATGGCCTTCCTAGAACCTTTTCTTCAGACTGAACAGCCCTAACTCTCTTGGTCTCCTCATAGGGCAGGTGTTCCAAGTCTTTGTGGTCCTGCTCTGGACCTGCTCTGGGTCCATATCTGTCATATGCTTGGGAGCCCCACATCTGAACACAGTACTCCAGATGGCCAGAGTGGAGGAGTAGAATTTCCTTCTTCAACCTGCTGGCTGCACATCTCTTGATGCAGCCCAGGATACAGCTGATTTTCTGGGCTGCAGGTGCGCACTGCAGGCTCCTGCCCAGCTTTCTAGCCACCAACACCCTAAAGTCCTCCTCTGCAGGGCTGCTCTCAATCCATTCTCTGCCAAACCTGTATTTATCTGTGGGTTTGCCCTGACCCACCTGCAGGACCTTGCGCTTGGCCATGTAGTAGTTAATGAAAGGTTCACAGGTTCCTCTGGGTGACATCCCTACCCTTGGTGTGCTGAGCAGACCACACAGCTTGGTGTTGCTGAGGGTGCCCTCAGTCCCACTGTCCATGCCATCAACACAGATGTTAAACAGCACTGCTTCCAGTACTGACTCCTGAAGATTGTCACTCATCACTGGTTCTCCACCTGGACACTGAGCCTTTCACAGGAGCTTTGAGTGCTACCATCCAGCCAATTCCTTATCCACTGGAAGATCCATCTGTCAAATCCATATGTCTTGCATCTTAGAGATGAGGATGTCATGTGGGACAGTGACAAATGCTTTGCACAAACCTACATCCATTACATTCTCCAGCTTTTCCATCAGTGCTGCCATGCAGCTATAGAGTGCAAAATAATTAAACCTGTGTATTTTTCCTTACATTGTCTTCAGATGCCTTTGTGCAAACATGAGATCCTAACACTGCAACTTCAAACAGATCTTGCTCTGTAAACACTTGAAGTACCAGCCTATATTTAGTCCTTATTAAAATTGAGCAGTGTGCTGTTGTGTGAGTAATTCTTTGACATTACAGGGAAAACTTGTAGGGTGATAGGATAAAGATAGAAATGTAGATGTAACCTCAGCTCACATTTTTGCTGGGTACTCTTCATCCAGCTCTCAGGCCAGGACAGGTGCTCGCAAGAAGTGAGCATTGGAGCTGTGTTGTACTGAGGATGTTGTACTTCATGAGAATCCAGGATTGCCCCGGATGTTCTTGCCTTAGGATGTGTAACCTGTGCCACTCTTAGGTACAGAGTGGACTTAAACAACTGTAGAAGCTCATCTGAAGCACACAGTAAAAGTGTTTAGGGGAAGCATGGGAGGAAATAGTTTGTAAGCATTGGCTGAGATCGTGGGATAGCTTTCTGGTCTTATTAGGGGCAAATGGTAGGACTGAGATGATTTGCCAAGAATTGTTGGTATAGAGTTACACATCCAGTAGTGATCTGAAGTAGCTAAGATTTCTTTTTGCAACTTGTTGCAGAGGGCAGGAATGATTTCAGGGTCACATGTCCACAAAACACATTTAGCTATGAAACTGCTGTTTTGTCACTGTGGAACTATATCCAGAACGCAAGGTGGGTTGGAGGAGTGTGTCAGAGGCTTTTTCTTACTCCTTCATGGGGTAAAAAAAATCGAAATTGCCACTTGCTGTCTTCATTGCCTTTACTTCTGATGATCAACTGTTGTAAAGAAATGCTGGTGGTTGATCAGAAGAATTGTCTGTGCACCTGCATTGGCCTTTCTGCACCCACCTTCCCCATGAAGGACTGAAAGAATAGACCTCTGCAGCAAGACAGGGATTGTAATGGACAAGTTAGGTAGAGGGGTGAAATGTTTCAGTTTCCATCTATAAGAATTTGATAAAGTAACTTCTGACTTCCTTCTTATAATCGAATTCATGCCATCTTCTCTGATTGTGAGACTTGGATTTAGGCCACATAACATAGTGCAGATGCCATTTTATTGAGAAACTATTAATTACTGCTTCATGCATGCAGAAAAGTGAAATACATGCAGTCTCAAGTAACTTTCCTGTTTTTTAGTCCTTAGGAGATTGTTTTTTTTCCTTGAAGAAATCCTAGAAATTAGAATTTTCCATAGTTATAAGGAAGATAGGGAAAATAAAATCAGGTGATAAAGTGCTTTTGGATAAAGATACATTTGTACTATTTCTAGGAAGGATTATTTTGCTTTATTCAACTTAAGGGTAGTAAAAATGCCATGAGAGGACAAGCTTTTGAAATAACTCTCTTCAATTAACCTTTTTTCAGTAGTTTGTTCCAGATTGTTTTAAAATGTTAAAAACATGTTTTTCTTTGAATGGCAATAAGTACTAAAAATCCGAAAGCTGAAATGTTCACTTACAAACTGAGAACCTCATTAAAGTCCCCTAAGCAGCATCATATATGTCTGTTCTTGGGGATTTGCTCAATGAAGGAACATTTCCATGCTCTGCTTGAAATACTGTGGGCATTTGGAAACAGTTTTTTTAGATTTCATTAAGGTGCATGGAGAGCATTCAGTCAATGAAAGTCATCTCAGATCTCTGGGCTGTTTGTTCCAGTTGTACTGGTAATGGTCATATAGACCAGAGGGCTGGTGGGATTGGAGTGGCTCTCTCATCCTAAAATTCTAGTAGTTTGTTTTTTTTTTTTTAGAAGAATGTCTGAAGTGCCAATAACACTTGTGTTAAGTTTTTGCTTGTGTTGTATCTGAAGTGAAAGCTGATGGTGATTTGAATGCAGCTCTACTGTAGTATTTGAAAGCCTGTTGTACTGCAGCATTGCACGACTAGATGCTGCACACATTTCTGCTGAAACTTATTCTCCAAAATGGTGATGGCTTTTGGTTCAGTTTCTAAACAGAGATAGCAGGGGGAAAAAATGAAATTGCAAAAATGCAGTAACTAATGGAATGTGCTCTTGAGGTGTTTTTTTGTGTGAAACACTGGAGTTGTGATATGTGTTGTGCTTTATTTCGTTACTTAAAGTGGATATTACAAAATGGATGTCACTAAAATGGTTTTGAATAGTTTCTTTTGCCTTTTTAATCCCACCTGTTACCTGTAGGCAGTCAGAATTTGTAGGCCTGGTTTTATCTGTTGGGTTTGTGCCTATTAGTAGCAAACCTCTGAAGTTTTCAGGGAGTAAATAAATATAGGAGAAACCCTTTGTGAGGAAAAGATAATGATCTGAATCTGGCTTGTGAAGAACTGGGTAGGAGTTGGCAACATTTTTGCACTTAATTGCTGACACAGAAGAGAATGACAGTGTTATTTAGGAAAGTCAAGGTAGCTTTAAAAATTGTTTTTATCAAACCCACTAAAAACTAGGATGATGCTACACTTCAAAAATCTGGTTACATGAATATATGTTATGTGCAGAGTAAGTTAACTGATCAAGTTTATGAAAGATACCATGGAAGTAGTGAGACAGCAGTGTTAAATTTGGTCACTCATTAGTATTTTAGAAGCTGCTCTGTTCCAACTTGGTGTCATGAAGTGCCATCACAGTTCGTGGTAGTATAATTTGAGGGTGTCCAAGAGACAGTTGAAGTGACTGCTGTCATGCTAGATTTGTGCTGGAAATAGTTACAGCTATTAGTGCAGAACTGCCATTTATGTGTCTGCTCTTGAAAGAAAAGAGGCTCTTGCTTATGCAGGGGGACTGTTGTCGCATAGCAACTACTGTGCTGAAAGCTTAAAATCAGATGCTCCCTTGAAGTTCACTGTGCTCTACTAATGTCTGATTTATCTGAGCCTTGCACTGCCTTTATCACAGGAGTGACTCTTGATTAAAGTGTACTCAGTCATGTTTGTCATGTACGTTTAGTTTTTCTTTTTTCCCCAAGCTTGCAACTGTGAAATGTTTTGCGGTTTTTTAGCCCCATTTCCCGACAATTGAGACTGTAACCTGATTAATCATTGAACCAAATCTGAGAGTTCAAGTATCATGGCCTTTCATAAGACAAAGGCAAAGCTGCTGTCCTGCATAAGGACAGTCTGCTCCAACATCGTTCCAAGTGGTGGCTGTTGGTTGGCAGGTGAGCATGGATAGACCATTTGGTTAGCTGGTGTGCCTGGTGCTCCTAATTAATGGTAGCAAAGGATGACACAGATGGATAACATACGTGGGCATTTCAGAGAACTGTGGACAGACTGGGAAATTGGATAGAGGAAGAAGCCAGTTCTGGTGAGAAACAAACTTTTATTTGCCTAGTTGCTGCATTTGGTAGACAGCGAACAATCTTATGGAGAAAGCAGACTTTAAAGAAGCTGAGGGAGGTATGGAGAATCCTGACCTGTATAAATTGCTTAGAAAAATACTTCATATGAAAATAACATTTTTCCATTCCTTGAAACATGCTAATACATACTGAAGAATATATTCTCATGCCTACACTTGATCCTGGGAATGCCAGCATGGTTTATCATCATGTTTTTTTCAGTATGTTCATGTTCTTGCTTGTGTACAGGGTTTGACTTCAGCTGTGCTGGGCTCAAATTTAGACTTTGAAACTTCCTTACAAAATGTCAGTCTTCAGAGGTGCTTAACAATCTACTTCAGTAGCTATGAATTAATTGCCCACTTCAGCCAGGGCTTTGAGTTGTTTGTGATGGCATGTACTGTTTAGGTAACTGACAACATAGAATCAGTATTTAATATTGTCAGGCTTTGAATAAAGATCCTATTTTCTATGTTGATAATGTGGAACCATCTAGATGCTATTTTGAGAGAACATTTACTAGCACAGAGTTCTTTGTGAAGTATTAAGTCCTGTTAAGCTTGCAGTTACAGACGCAGTAACACAGGCATCCTGCGTCTCCTGCTCCTTTAATACAGTAGTGATATAATCCAGGCTGCTGCTTCCTCCTGCTTAAATAGTTTGGAGGTACTAGACCAAAGTGGTCTAGACTGTATTAACTGATGAGAAGCCTTATATTGTTGGCATTTTAGAGAGAGTAGCTGTTCTGCAGTTTCTTTCCTACAGAAGAGATTCTTACTTCTGGGTAGATATTACCATGGAGAGTATTACTGCTTAGGATCACAGGAAATAGAGCAGGTCTTTAAACTGAGATGATATACTGAGTAAATTTATTAAGTTCTCCATTTAAACAGTCATTTTTAGATTCTTCTGCACTCATTAGGAAGTGGAGTGGTATTTATTGGATTTTATTTACGTTTAGCTTGTAAATTTAATTATAATCTATTTTAACAGGTCTGTTTTGTAAAAGGAAACTGCTTCCTGTAATTACTGTGGTCCTCTGTTCAATGGAACAGATTTCTTTCTGGTTGTTTCTTCAGTCAGGGTCCTTATAAATATCTGTCATTACTTCATACTTAGCCAAGTTACAAACCAGAGGAGGTATTAAACATCTCCTCCCTTCTCACTTCCAAGTAATTTTCCTAAGCTCCAGTGAATAGATAGCTGCATGGAAGTAGCAAAAGAAGTTCTACTGGAGCAGGTTTTTCAGCATTTTGACACACACCAGTTTCAATATTTAATCAATGACTTCAATCACTCAATATGTATTTATGGAAGATATTAAAATCACATGCAATAAATTTTAGCTCACTTGCAGGTTGCTGTCATTTTAGACTTAATTTTACTTTTTTTTTCTAAAGTGCAAATTAAAAAAACCCCTCACTTATTAATGACTACAGGAGGGACTTCAAAGTTCATCCAAGTAGAGATGGATTCTATAATAGTAAGTAGCTCTTGCTTGTATGAGTCATCTGAAATGCTGCTTCTGGAAGTGTTGCAGAAACATGCCCATGATAATTGGCATTTTTCTTGTATTAAAGCACCATTTTATAACTTTGTATGTGAAATTTGCTTGTGCTTTTGGAAGTTCCATCTTAATGAACTGGTTAGCTGCCTTTTCAAAGGCCATCTTGGCTGTCTTTTTT
>VWYK01000602.1:0-11450 GCA_013399775.1 Semnornis frantzii | reverse complement strand
AATGAAATTTTGTTGTGGATTTGTAACATATAAATATTAGTTGTCAGCAATACCTGATTTTAGCAACTGTTGAAGTGATATTCATGTTGAAACAGAAGTGTTTTGTTGTGCTGGCTTGCCTGATCAGGAATGATTTTGTTTCCTGCAGATTGAATTAACTCAAAGAGGACTTCAGGCACCTCTCTTAGTAAAAGCTCCAGAAACAGGAGAACTATTTGTGAATTTTGACCCTCAAATATTAACCTTAATCAGAGAAACAGATTGCATGGCTCACCTGTGCCTTGAAATCCCACCATTTGCAAGTATAATTCAACAGAAAAGAGACTGGTATAAGAAGATTGTCAACAATTTGCACGTGGGTTTATTTTACTTATTTTATGTGTGTGGTGTACATTAAGATGTCTAGATTCTCTCGATATGTGGAAGAGAAAATGTGAAGATCAATTATTATGCATTGAGAAAACACTGGCAAATCTATTTTTTAATCTCTATGACTGTCTTGAGGTGCTTTGAAAAAGAATTTCTTGACTTTATACTTTCTGTGAAGTCACTTCAAAGATGCAAGGGTTTAAGGAAGTTATGCAGAGTTTGGGAGCAATGAGCATGGAGAGGAAAGGAAGCTTACAATATGCCTCACTACTGCCTGCTTTCTACATTATAAGCAATTATCCAATAATGTAGTCTGCATTGTATACACTTTATTTTGAGAGCATAGCTGGGAGGGAGGAGCAGGTGGCATGCCTTTAAAGATGTATAAAGCATCCAGCAAGTAGCAACATAGTTCCTGCAACAGTGTTTTACACAGATGTCTGTGGAATAGATAAAAAAAAATAAGCTAAAAGTTTCCTTTCCTGCATGTTTAAAATCCTTTTGTCTGCCTGTGAACGGATGAAGTTCTTCATGGTTCAAGGTGAGAATTCAAATATAGATAGGTGTCCAGAAAACTGTATCTTCAAAGGACTACTAATTCTGAAATGAAGGGGGAAGAAAAAAAGCCATTATTAAGTAAGTCATTGCAAGGATTTTTTGAATTATTGTTATTTATTTATTTTTGCTCCAGAACATGTGAACTTAGAACATTTAATGCCCCTGAGGGATGGGGAAAGAATCAAAAGGTTAAAGGAGAAAATATGTGCATTTAAATAGAGATAGTTTAGTAGGGAAAGCAAAAGCTGCATGTCCAAGCAAAGTAAAATAAAGAATTAATTTACCACTTTGCACTGGCAAGCAGGTGTTCATAGAATCAACCAGGTTGGAAGAGACCTCCAAGCTCATCCAGCCCAACCTATCACCCAGCCCTATCAAATCAACTAGACCATGGCACTAAGTGCCCCATCCAGGCTTCTCTGAAATGCCTCCAGGGATGGCAACTCCACCAGCTCCCTGGGCAGCCCATTCCTATGGCATTAATCATTTTTGGAAAGCATGACTATATAGTGGTTACTTGAGAAGACAAATGCCTTAGTTATAAATGTCCAACTCTCTCCTCCTTCCTCCGCTTTTTAAAGAATAATGTCATGTGATATAGGTTGACACTTTGGTCAGTTGGGGTCAACTATCCCAACTGTTTCCTCCCAGCTTCTTGCGCTACCTTAGTGTGGTAACTGGTGAGACAGTGTGAGAAGCAGAAAAGGCCTCAGTGCTGCACAATCACTGTTTAGCAATAGTCAAAACATTAGCATCTTATCAATACCGTTTTGGTCACAAATCTAAAACTTGGCATCATATCAGCAACTATGAAGAACTGAATCATCCCAGCCTAAGTGAGTACAGTCTACAAAGATGAATTTCCTTGTGAAAGAGTACTTGTGTTATTATAAAGAGCAACAAATAGTAAACTTCTGACAAAAATAATAGAAACATTTTTTCATACAGTTAATTATAGCTTCTTAATGCACATCCAGAAGAATTTTCTTAAGTTGTGATGAATATGCATATATGAAGAGATCAGATCAGTGTACGTTAGCTAATGGTTTAATTCCCTCTTTATTTCAGATGATGCTGGCAGAATATAAAAGAATTAAACAGAAAATACAACACCCTATGGAACAACTGATGGTTCCTTGGCTAGCAAATGTAGATGATGCTATCCAGCCAGGTCTAATCATACTGTCCTGGACATCCTTGAATATTGAAAAATATATTAATACTGTTTTTAATAAGCTAGGTAGGTCACTTCTGCTTGTTTGTTTCTATACAAATGCTAGATATTGTTAACCTCACTGTCCTTTATATGATTTGCACTTAATTGCCTTATACATGAAAGAAATCAAGATTTTTATCTGCCCTGTGCTTTATGAAACCTCTGCTTTCTAGCAACACCTTCTTTTTATCCCATGTATTTGTCAAATGTTTACTAGTATGAATAGGATGGCAGTTAGAATTAAACTAAGCATAAAATAGTGTGCAAAAAGTCCTGTATATTCTGATTTCAGAGAATGACAGTTACTTTTAAAAAGAGCTCTGAGATTTCAGACTTTTTCCTGTCTTGCCTCTTCTTTCTATAATGTGCAGAAATTCTCTGGGAATAGTATCTTGACTGAGTTGGCACTGTCACTGCTCAAGAGCTTTTCATATTAAAGGTTTTTTTTTAAACGTACCACTCTTGAACTAATGCACATGCATCTTGAGCAACAGCTTTAGTAAAAGAAATGAGCAAGTAGTCTTTCAAAGGATTATCACAAGATTGCTCTGGGCAGCCTGATCTAGTTGAAGATGCCCCTGCTTACTGCAGAGGGCATTGAACTAGGTGACCTTTGGAGTTCCCTTCCAACCCAGACAGTTCTGTGGTTGCCCCGAGATGCATATTGTTTACAAAGAGATCAAGTTCCCTATTCTTGAACTTAATTACTGTATTAAATCGAAAATTCTAGTGATTGATGTTTTCTATTAACTATTATTTTGTTTTTACCATTATTGTGAGGGACAGACATTTTGTTTGTCAAAATTTTCTGGGGCTAATAGACTCTTGTGAAGGTTTGGGAGTAANGGTTTACCTTACGTGCAAGGTGAATTTTGGAGGATCAACCAAGGGGGATTAGAAGAAAAGTGGTTAGTGGAGTTACTCAGCAGAGAGGAGAAGCCAGAGCTGCAAGACAGCCTGAGACACTGTGCCCCGTGACACCGACTGGCAGCTCCAGATGCCGTCTTATCTTTTGTTTTGGGTTCTTATTCCTAAACATCTCAGCAAGCCTATGAGTGAAGTAGACATTACCATTGTTGGCTTTCACAGCCTGTAATATTATTTTCTCTATTAAAATAATTCTAATTAGCCCAAACCAGCACAATTCTTCAAGTCATAACTAGTTCAAACTATAGGAGAAGGAAAAGTATTCCTGGACCTCAACTGAATTTTAATGTCTTTGTATTTGAAATAAATTTTAAGCTCATCTTATATATTTACAATATTTTGCCAAGTGTTTTTTAGACTATGGATAGCATACCCTATGAACATATGTTATGTAAAAAACTAATTATAATTTCAGTTATGGATTTTGCCATAAACATTTAGATGTTGAAAAGAAAGCTGGTTAACTTGTAGAATTCATCTAAAATTGAGTATGACAGTTCATTGAATTAAAAATTTAAGCAGAAGCAAAGACTATAATTTCAAACTTTTAAACTTGCCTTGAATCTTCTGTTTGCTTCAAAAGCTGGGCTGGATTTATTGACTGATCGAGTTAATGACCTGGTTGAATTTCGTATTCATGCTGTCCTTCAAGAAATGAATCGAGTGCCACTCTGTGAATTACCAGAAGATGAACCGCTGAGGTGTGAGGATTTCCTCCAAAAGACTAAGGTTACTAAATAAAAGTTTCATAAAGAATAATTCAATGTCTCTGAATTAAGATTTTTCCCTTTTTTATTGGGTAAAAACAGTGCAGAATTAATGAAACATGTGTGGGAAATTGAAGTAAGGAAATACCCATTGCATAGAATCATAGAATGGTAAGGTTGGAAGGGACCTCAAGGATTTGCTTGGCTGGAACCTTAGAAAGCAGCAAAAATATCAAATGCAGAAAAGTCTTGAACTGGGATGTTCTTTCCTCAACTTATTAATGCCAAGGCAACTACTGCATGATATTTCTTGTATGCTTTCATATCACTCAATGTAAATGTTTTTTCCTCTGTAACAGTATCTTTTTTGTCATTGTTGGTTGTTAGTACTTTTCATTAAGGGAATCTAATACCTGTGGATAGCTTCATAATAAGTGCACTTCCTTCTGGGACAGTGAAAACTATGTAAATGATTAGGTACTGAATATCTTTATTAATCTCAAGATCTCTTGGATTGGTAATTGCATGTGTAAAATATACTCAGAAGTACTTGGGTGAAAGTGTTCTGAGAAAAGACTCTTCACCTCATCTAAGTAGTTTGATGTTGAGAAGGACTAACTCTAAGCATGAAAATTGTTAGTCAGAAAGCTGATTAAGCTAGTAATAAAACTGAATATCAGAATTGTTTGGATGAGGTAATAGTGAGATATTCTGGCACTTTAGGATATAGTATCTAACTTGTATTTTTCCCTGAAATAAACTTTGCTTTGGAAAAGACTGTAGAAGATTGTATGGATGATCTGCTACCCTGACCTCTTGTAGCAATAAATACTACAAATGAGAATTTTGCTTTTCTTACTGTAGTTAACTCTTTGTTTTTTCATCTTTTGTTCCTTGTAACAGCTCACCTTGTTGTTAAATAAGAAGTAAAACTTAATATTGTATGAAATGAATGTTATTTTGTAAGCCTCATAGCTGGTTTATGTCAGTCCTGCTGCGGTTTTCATGATAGGGCTGGTAGTTAAAAAGTATATTCACTAAAGGTATATGAGTGAGTACAAAAAATTCCTCAGCAGTACCTATGAGATACTGCTTAATGTTGATGCTCTGCAAGTAAACTTGATCTACTACAAGGCAATTAGAACACCCCAATAACCAATCAATTTGAGTTAGTAGAATAAGTGTTATACTTGCTCCAGTTATGAGTATAAAAATGTAGTAGTTTCAGTAACAAAATTTGCACTTTGTAATTGGAAGAGACTAGAAATAAATTGTATCACTTAACAGATGTCTTTAGGTTTCTAAAGAAATTGCTGCAACAAAAATATTTAAATCACTATCTGGGAGAAAGATCCAGAGTACTTGGTTTAGTAGTTGCTGTGGTATCACAAATCAGATCTGGCTTCTTTCTTGATGAAAGTGAAGCTTTTGGAAGATCAAAGATTGTGACTTAGAATTTGGAAATGACTGAATCTTGCTAATGGCTGGATTTTCCAGTTACTGATTTTTAATGAAACATAGGTAACCAGATTTTATTTATCTTAAATGAGTAGGTGATAACAGGGAAAAAAAAAGTTAAAAGGCAATTAGAGTTAAAAATTGTAGTTGGCTAAAACATGTTTGGTCAATTTTACCATAAGTATTACAGAAAAAACAGCACAAGACTTCAATATATATCTGAATTTTATTAAATCTTGTTCTCCTCCCCTCAGTTAATAACTTTCTGTGTATTCTAATGATAAATACTGCTTTTGTGTGCTTTTGTGCTTCTGTATATTTTAATGATAAATGCAGGATTTTTATCTCCTGTGTAGCTATCAATGGGCAATATGATTGGCTAATACTCTTTATGGCACACAAGTAATACAAAATGTCAGTGTTTAAAAGAAAAACTAAATCTTCCATGTTTGCATTGGAAAATTAAGAAAATTTCAAAGCACTTGCTTTTGAGAACCCTTTAATGGAACTAAGCTTTGTAAGTGTTGATTCATGATACTAATTATGGAGTCATGTAATACAGGGAACAAGACACAGCAATTAAAATATATATTTATGATGTTTTGTTTGGCTCAACAAAGAACTCAACACTAAACAGCTTGGAACAAAATAATTTAAAAATAATGTTGTGCATTGATCTTGATTTTCACAAATCTGAGGCCTTGACATTTGACTTAATAAAGGCTGCTATGACCATGAAGTGGACATGAGAACTGAGAAGATAAGAAGATATGTTTGTTTTGTTTTGGTAACAGGAGCTCTGTATAAAAGGTTCTCAGACGTTAAGCTTAAAAAGCTCACTGGTGGAAGACGCAGCTAATGAACTGATTAACATGTTGCTTGACACTGAGGTACAGGTCAGAAAAGAAGCTAAGTCAGTTGTACCCACTGATGGAATGAGGGGAAGAAGTACAGGTAAGAATATTGTAGCTCTGCGATTGTTTCTTTCACATGCTGTTAAGTATGTGTTGGGGAATATTGCAGCTTAGCTGTCTGAAATATCCGTGTCTGATGTCTAAAGACTTTTGTTAGAATTTGCCTAGATAACAGACCATCTAACAACCATCTATCATCTGTGAAATAAGTCAGTGTTATGAGTCTAAACGCATGTTGAAATATTAATGCCACAGAAGCAGACACTTACAGGTGATGGAAAATTGTTGAACTTCCTAAAGAAAGAGTATGAGAAATAGTAGCTGAATTTTGGTGTTAATCATGCCAGTTTGTAATGAGTAGAGGTGGTGGATAGGAGTAGAAAGGTCATTACATTGAAGTACAGATTACAAATCATCATGACCTACACTTCTGTAAAATTTAGCTGTATTGGTTAATGTGGAGGTGTTGCTTTGCTGTGGTTTTGTGTCCTGTAAGTCAGTTCGACTAAATAAAATTATGTTTGGCTTTTTTAGCAACAGAAGAAGAAAGAAGACCAAAAAAATTAAGTTCCTCCTACAATTCCAGTGATATGTGGGCTGAACTGTCTCCTTTAGCAAGGAAGGAGAGAAAGGATTTAGAAATGTTAGAAGAAAAGGCCAATGAACTGCTTTCCTACTTCAATCAGTGTAACATTGATGCCCTTTTGAAAGTCACCCGAAACACTCTGGATTCCATACGGAAGCGCATCCATGCATCTTCCATCACCAGCTTCTTAGGTGACCATATTGCAGTACTTTGCTTTCTTAGCCTACAAAACAATTAGATGTGATAGAATCATAGAATGGTAAGGTTGGAAGGGACCTCAAGGATCATCTAGTTCCAACCCCCTGCCATAGGCAGGGACACCTCCCACTAGTACAGGTCACTCAAGGCCTCGACCAACCTGGCCTTGAACACCTCCAGGGAGGGAGCAGCCACAACCTCCCTGGGCAACCTGTGCCAGTGTCTCACCACCCTCACTGCAAAGAACACCCTCCTGACATCCAGTCTAAATCTCCCCTCTGCCAGTTTGAACCCATTGCCCCTTGTCCTGGCATTGCAAGACCTTGTCAATAGTCCCTTCCCAGCCTTCCTGTAGGCCCCCTTCAGATACTGGAAGGCTACTCTAAGGTCTCCTGGAAGCTTTCTCTTCTCCAGGCTGAAGCGCCCCAACTCTCTCAGCCTGTCCTCACAGCAGAGCCGCTTCAGCCTTCTGATCATCTTCCAAGAACAATACTAAAAAGAACCCCAAATGTAAAAGAGGGGAAAACAAAGGGGGGTTGAATAAGCTATCTTGTTAAATCGCACTTGATAACATGGTATATTTTGAAAGGATTTTTTTTTCCTGTAATAGTAGGAATGTGTCATTGTGATACTGGTTCTCCTAAGACTGAGTGTGCTGTTTTGAAGGCAGATATATATGGAACTGGCCCTGATGAGTGTTTACCTGTTTGACCATGGCCATTATGTTAAACTGAATGTGAAAACCAAACCAAAACCAACAAAGCCACCAACCAAATGAACACACAAAAAACCCCCCACAAACCCAAACCCAAAACCAACCAAAACAAGTGCTTTCTCTTTCTTTTATAAATAGCATTCAAATCTTTCCATACATTGTGATGGAACACTCTATTGAAGTGTTTTCATATTATATACTTTTAAGAAACAGAAAGACATTTATATTTGGTTTCTGCATCATATAAGGTATAGAGTATAATGAGATGCTAAGTAGGTTTTGTGACCAGTTTAATATGCTGACCAGGAGTACAAACCAGGTGACAAAATCTTCTGCTAAATGTTTTAGATGAACAGAACAAGTTGAAGAGGAGTTTCATGGAAATAACATGTCACTTAATTTTAATTTGTGCTGCTATAGACTTTACCAATACATCTTTTAAATTCCTCAGAAATATTTTTATTCCCCTTAGGAAATTACACTGAATACTCACTATTGGTATATATATATACTGTTTTATGTCATTACAGTACTTAGTCTGATGTCTTGAAAAAAACTGAGAGCAACCTTTTTTCTGTTTTTGTCTTTCATTTAGAAAATCACCATACTTCTAAGCAGGAAAAACGCAGTCATCCTATATTTAGGGCTAGTATTAACCTATCCATCCCTCATATCATCATGGTACCCTCTTTGGATGAGGTGCAACAGACACTTAATAAAGCTGTAGATATTATTGTGAAAGTAACAAAAGGAGTCGGGCAGTGGAGCAAGGAGAGAATATCCCAGGTTTGTGTTTCTAAAAACCTTATTTAAAATGAATGTTTTAAAATTACTGCAAATAGAAAATGAAATTTTATTTCTTCCCCAGAAGAAAATGTTAGAAAGAAAAGCTGCTGCGTTGCAGTGTGAGAGCAGAGACAGTGATTCCGATGACGGAATGAAAGTGACCCAAAAGACAAACATCCATGGTAATGATCATCTCTGACATCATTCAGTTTGAATACTAGACAAATGTGATTTGTACAGAAAGTGTTAAAAATTAAATACAAAGCACATCAAAAGTGTAGAATGAAGACTTCATAGAGTTTTAGACTAACTCAGAGAAAAAGTAGGATATAATAATAATGCCAGAGCACCTCCCTGTGATCAGAAACCAGACATGCCTGATGACAGTTGTCTTTATGTGGATTTGGGTAAGAGGACTTTTTGTGTTTCTGGGAGTTGTACTGCTTTTGGTTCTGTTTGCAGCATTTGGAAAGCTGTTCAGGTGCTAGCTTGGGCAGCATAGTAGAAAATGTGAAGGAGTTAGAAAACAATTATACTCACTGTCACCATACAAAAGATCATTCATGATTTGCCAGTGTGGTTTGTAACTTGGCATGTTCAAATGACATCTTTAAATTTGTGCTGCAATTCCTGTAAGGTGAATTTAAAGCCTGATGTTGAACAGAAATGTCTCTATAAATTTCAGTACTGGCGGAGAGAGCATTGTGCAGAGGATTGAATAGACTATAATTTCTAAAATTATTTACCTTCACCAGTTTTATGATCACATATGAAATGAAGTTGTTGAAAGCATGAATTTCAAAATGAAAATTTAAGGTGGTATATTTGGTTGCTGGTTTTTTTTTGTCAAAAGAAGGGCAACAAAGGTGATGACAGGTCTTGAGAGCAAGTTTTATGAGGAGCAACTGAGGGAATGGGGATTGGTAAGTTTGAAAAGAAGAGGCCGAAGGGAGAGTTTACCATTCTACAGTTGCCTCAAAGGATATTATAGAGAGATGGAGGTTGGTCTGTTCAACCAAGTAACAAGTGATAAAACAAGATGAAATGACCTCAGGTTGTGCCAGGAGAAGTTTAGGTTGCATACTGGAAAAAATTTCTTTACTGAAAGGGTTGTCTGGCATCATAATGGCTTGCCCTGGGAGTGGTGGAGTACCCATCCCTGGGGGTATTCAAGAGTCATGTAGATGTAGTGCTTAGGGATATAGTTTAGTTGAGGACTTGTTAGTGTTAGGCTGATGATTTGGCTCAGTGATCTTGAAGGTCTGTGATTCTTGTCTGAAATGGTTTAGAATCAAGCCAAATTAATTGTTCTACCTTGTACTTCAGGTACTTCCAAATTATATTGAGTCTTTCTAGATTTGCTCCCTCTTATGCATCTAAAAAGTAGGGAAGCAATACTTGGACTGGTTAAGAAGTGAAATTGCCATTTCAAAATGAAGACTTTCTCTTGCCTGAGATGTAATAATACATGGTAGTAATTTCAATCTTGCATGCATTTTCTAACTAATGTACCTTCCTTTTACCTTTCTTTCCTAATGAGTACTAGCTATAACAATCTTCTCAGATTTAGTATTAGCTTGTACTTTTGTCAGTCATGATCTTCCCCACATTATTTCAGAAAATAAAAATATTTATTGATTTGTTCAGTGCTGACATATCATTAAATTACCTGGGTGAACTGTAGAGGATAAACCTTGGAGAGGAATGAGAGAAAAGGAACTATTATGGTCAAAAGATTGGAGTGGAACTTGTTCCAAATTTGACAGAGTACCTAGATGAAGCATATTTCCTAAAATAGAGAAGTTTATGAATTTGTCTTGGTTATACTGACCACCTAGACTTCTAGTTGCCTTTCTGATTAATGAGAACACACCTTTGAAATGCATGCTTATTGAAAAATAGGACAGTAGTTTTTGCCTATAGGAATTTGCTTGTCCTAAACAATGTCTCTCCTAAAACTGCTTTTATATTTGAATCTACCTTTACAGGCAGCGTATCAGATACAGCATCACTCAGTTTGTCTGATTCAATGCAAAGCCAGAACTACTTCAAGAGGGTTTCAGAGAACAAAGAAATTATTAAATTAGTATCTTTACTCAGCACTGCTATTAATTCTACAAAGAAGGTAAGACAATTAAGATCTTAATATCACTATCCAAGAAATTAACATCAAGATGTGTAACTTAATATCCTTGGACCGTAAGGGTAGGTATTTAAAACTGATTAAACATATGAATGGAAGAATGTAGGATGGTAGATGGGAATCATATGGCAGCAAGTTTGCAAATATACTTGAAAGTATAATATGAATTAAGTGTACTCTGCTAAAAAGAAAATGAGGTTTTGAATATTACATGGAGTAAAACTAAGTCTGACTAAACCCCATATCTTTGGTGAAATATCATAAAAAAACCTCAAGGTATAGTTGAGCAATGTGTATTTCATGTATAATTCTTAGCAATTGTCCCAGTGTGTTAAATGCAATTTTGTCCACATAAAACTTCTGATGAAGTTAACATGATTTCTTTCTCATTATGAAGTTTATGATGATACATAATTTCTTTGCCCTCTTTTTATTCTACACTCTCTCTGATAAACTGTAGTTATTGAATTGGTATTTCCTTGGGGGAATCTACATCTTTTCCCTCTGAGATCAGTTCAACCTTACAATGGAACCTTCTCAGGTGGAAATTTTTGATGCAGGGCCCATGTAACTTAAGTTGTACTAAAGTGTAACTGGTACAATGACATATAGGCTTGTGCTGAAGACTAAGATGCAGATGGCAGTGGTGGATATTTATGGCTATGTTGGCATTCTGATACTCAGCTTTTAGTAATTGGACACTCTTACAATTGAGCTGGGTTTAAACACCTGCAAGCATTATGTTTATTATGTCATGATGAGACTTATCCCCTTGTTGTGGTTTTAAGGCCAGCCGCAGCTGAGCACCATGTGGCCACTTGCAAAACTGTCCCCTCCCCACAGAAGACTTGGAAGGAGAAATTTGGAGCAAAA
>VWYK01000599.1:3186-14640 GCA_013399775.1 Semnornis frantzii | reverse complement strand
CAGGGAGGTTGTGGAGCACAGAATCACCCAACATGATCAGAGCTCAGAACTGGACCTGATGTGGTCTCACTAGGGCTGAGCAGGCAGAGGGGGAGGAGAACCTCCCTTGGCCTGCTGGCTATACACTTCTTAAGGCACTTAGGACACTGCCAGGTCACAGGAAGGTCACCTCAGAGCCTTCTCCTCTCCAGACTGAGAGCCCAGGCCACCCACCCTCCCCCAGCCCCGTGCCCGCACAGCCCTTAGATGCCACCTGGCTGCAGTGCTGAGCTTTGCCAAGTGCCCTCGAGCTGAGGAGCTGCTGCTTCAGCTCTGGAGGGCTCCAGGTTGCCTTCACCTTCTCATGGAAGCTACTGCAGCAACGACGTTGTGGATCCGACTGATGTTGAGCATGCTGGAGATGGAGGCGACCCCGCGACCCTCCGCAGAGACCTGAGAGCAGCCAGGAACACAGAGCCTGCTGGAGTGGGCACCCACACCCCTCAGCCTCAGCAGGCAGAGGCAGGCTGCCCCCTCAGCAGGCACCACGAAGAGCTGCTTGCTGCCTTGTTTCGGGCAGGACCAGAGAGGTGGCTGAATGCCTGTGCCCAGAGGCACAGATGTGGTGCTGAGGGCCATGGCTCAGCCCCAGCCTGGGCACAGTTAGGGCATGGTTGGGCTGGGTGAGCTTGAAAAGGCTTTTCTAGCCACAGGGATTCTGTGACTCTGTGTCAACAGGAGCAGATCTGATCTCTGCTGCTTGTTCTTACCCCCTTGCTGCTCAGAACTCAGCTGGGGCACTCAGAGGGTCACAGTGACCTTTACAATCACCGAGTGCAGCCCTGAGCCCAGCACTCAGCCATGGCCCTCAGCACCACATCTCCAGGGCTTTGGAACCCCTCCAGGGGTGGAGACTCCAGCACTGCCCTGGGCAGCCTGGGCCAGGCCTTGACAATCCTTTTGGGGAAGAAATTGCTCCTCATGTCCAACCTAAACCTCCTCTGGGGCAACTTAGGGCTGCTTCCTCTTGTCCTGTCCCCTCACACTTGCCAGTACCACTGCAAGAGGGAAATTCTCAGCCTAAAATGTTTTGGTTTATTTTTCTCTCTTCCCCCCATCTTTGCCTGAGCTCTTCTCAGCCCTACCCCCCACACAGCCCCGCTGGTGAAGCACTCTGCAGAGGAGAGCCAGCCACAGAAGGAGAGGAGAGAGACTTTTTCAGCTGGCATCAGCACCAAGCCCCCGGAGCTCTGCCTGGTGTGCAGAGGAAGGTGAAGCTCTACCTACCAGCTCTGCCCTGGCTCCATGCAGCCACAGCTCTGCTGTTGCCATCTGCCTTGTGCCCAGCTTGTCCTTCAGCCTCTGCACCTGGATGTTGTTGAGCCTCCCTGCCTCATCTCGGACCCTTAGGAAGAAGAGGGAGAGGCCACTGGAGCCCTGGGGCCACCAAAAGGCACGGGAAGAGGATTTGATTGTGATGAAAAGAAGGGGAGGGGGCGAAAGGAGAACTCCCCCTGCTCCTCCACCCGACTGACCTGTTTCACTTGTCCCTCAGCATCTGCTATCCTGGCCAGGGTCAGTGCCATATCAGAATCAGCAGCAGAAGTAAACCACTTGAAGCCATGCAGAAGGTAAGTGCCATCTGGCTGCTTGCTGGCCATGGTCTCTGTGCCACTGGCTGCAAGAAAAGAGATCAGCTGGGCCTGAGGAGAGGGCTGGGGCAAGCAGTGCTGCTTGGTGCTTCCAGCAGCAGCTCTCTGAAGTCACCTCTTGCTGTCAGGGTGCATTAGGTGCTAATCTCTTTCACTCAGCCTGGGTAAGCAAGCAGGCAGGGTTAAGCACTAGAGAGGAACCATGCTCCACTTAACCTCCAGCTGGCAGGGGCAGGAGGCTCCAACCCAGTGCCTCCCTTTCCTTAGGAGCTACCACAGCCTGGTGGCTCTGGGCAGCCTGATCTAGCTGAGGGTGCCCCTGCTGACTGCAGAGGGGGTTGGACTGGGTGAGCTTTGGAGGTCCCTTCCAGCCCAGCCCGTTCTGTGGTCCTGTGAGTCTCTGGTGCCCCAGGCCCAGGGCTCCTGCAGTGTGCTCTGGCTCACAAAGCTGATCCCTTTGCTCCCTGTCTCCAAAGCAGAGCTCACAGGACCACAGAGTCAGCAGGGTTGGAAAAGACCTTGAAGATGACGGAGTCCAACCACATCCCAACCACCATGACCACTAAACTCTGTCCTGAAGCACCACATCTGCAGCTTCTTGAGCAGCCCCAGGGTGGGTGACCCTTCCTTACCTCTGCCCTCACTGACACATCTCAGCACTGCTCAGGCCACACCTTGAGTGCTGTGTCCAGTTCTGGGCCCCTCCATTCAAGAGAGATGTTGAGGTGCTGGAAGGTGTCCAGAGAAGGGCAGCAAGGCTGGGGAGGGGCCTGGAGCACAGCCCTGTGAGGAGAGGCTGAGGGAGCTGGGGGTGTGCAGCCTGCACAAGAGGAGGCTCAGGGCAGAGCTCATTGCTCTCTGCAGCTCCCTGAAGGGAGGTTGTGGCCAGCTGGGGTTGGGTTCTGCTGCCAGGCACCCAGGGACAGAACAAGAGGACACAGCCTCAAGCTGTGCCAGGGCAGGTTCAGGTTGGATGTTAGGAAGAAGCTCTTCACAGCAAGAGAGATTGGCACTGGGATGGGCTGTCTGGGGTGGTGGTGCAGTGCCCATCCCTGGAGGGGTTTGAGAGGAGGCTGCATGAGGCACTCAGTGCCAGGGGTGAGTTAATTAGAAGGTGTCTGGTGACAGGATGGACTCGATGATCCCAGAGGTCTTTCCCAGCCTGCTTAATTCTGTCTCTGTCTCTGCTGCAGCTGCTGCCACCCCCAGCACACCTACCCACATCAGAGCCTCCCCTGCGCTCTGTCATCCACTGCCCAGAGGTCCAGAACTTCTCAGGGTCCCGAGTTGTCAGGTGCTCAAAAGCACTCTTCAGAGATCCAGGCACTCCTAGGGACTGTTTGGGGGAGGGCAGAGAAGCTGAGATGAAAACCCAAGGACCAGGAGAACAAACCAGCCCCTAGCAAACCATACAGGACACCTTCCCAGCCAGCTGCAGTGGCACAGGTGCCATGGGCAGCACAGGCCTGGCTGTACCCAGTGCTGGGAGGGAAGCCAGGAGGCAGCCTGGGCACAAAGGCTCTAAGGGAGGAAGGCAGCCTGGGCACAAAGGCTCTAACTAAGGGAGGAAGGCAGCCTGGGCACAAAGGCTCTAAGGGAGGAAGGCAGCCTGGGCACAAAGGCTCTAAGGGAGGAAGGCAGCCTGGGCACAAAGGCTCTAAAGGAGGAAGGCAGCCTGGGCACAAAGGCTCTAAGGGAGGAAGGCAGTGGGAGGTGGAGCTGAGGTGCAGAGTGAGGAGCCAGGAGGCAGAGCAGCTCTCCTCCACCCCTGCCCACCACTCCAGTCTCTAGCCAGTGCTGCCAGTCCGTGGGCTGTGCCCTCGGGCACCAGCTGAGCTCATACCTCAATGACTTTGGCTGCTCCATCAGTCATGGCCAGTGGACAGTTGAAGCCTCCAGAGAAGCTTGAGAACAAGTAGAGTTTGACAGCCTGGTAGAGGCGGCTGGGAGGGGAAGAGCACAGCCAGAGAGGTTATGCAGCAGCTGCAGGGCAGGAGGACAAAAAGCATCCTGAGTAGGCAGTGGGACCACACACAGCCAGGACACAGGCAGTCCGGGGAGGCCCAAAGCTGTTTCAGCGAGGGAGAGAGAAGAGGAGCAGCAGATTCTCAGTCCCCAGGGGAGTGCCAGCAGAGGGCTGGCCGGGAGGCACTGCCTGCCAGCTGCTGCCATCGAGTGCAGCTCTTGGAAAGCAGAGCTCTGGGCTGGGTGATGTGCAGAGGCTGGAACACAACGAGGCTGCCAGCAAGAACCCCAGGAGCTGTCCTACAGCCAGCACAGGGAAGGCTGCACCACAGCAGGGAAGTGCTGGGCCCCAGGAGCAGGAAGGGGACCTGAGGGAATGTTATGATCCACTGGAGGCCATGGGTTAGGGCTCATCACTGCCAGGCTGGAACATCAGAGCAGACAGAGCCTGCTGCCAGCTGTGCTGCTGCTTCTCTCCAGGCATCATCTGGTGCCCAGTACACAGCACCAGCTCTATATGCCCGGCTGAGAGCAACCAGGCAGGCACCAAGTGGCTCCCAGTGTCCCCCCACCCCAGCTACCTCCAGCTGGAGAATCTCCTCTCGTAGGCCTCAGCAATCAGCCCCTCTTCTGCTGCAATCCCTTTGATCCTCCTCCAGGCTGAGCAGGTGATGATCTGGTCCTGCCGCTGCCCCCAGGCATCGTACTGGCGGAACACGGGGGGGTTCAGCTCACATTCCCACCCCAGAGGCTTCACCTGGCTAAGCAGGCGGTTCCCAAACCTCTCCAGCTCCTGATGCACCTCCTCCAGCACCTGTGAAGCAAAGAGAGGAGCCCTTCAGCACACCCTGGCAGGCAGGAAGCCTGGGCCTGGCAGGGAGGCAGAGCACTGCCTGCGTGGTGCTGTGCCCGGAGTGGCCTCTTGCCGCTTGACCCTTCCATGCTCACTGTGCTGCAGCAGGACTGTAGAATGGGTTGGGTTGGAAGGGACCTGCAAAGGGCATCCAGTCCAACCCCCTGCAGTCTGCAGGGACATGCCCCACTAGATCAGGTTGCTCAGAGCCTTGTGGAGCCTCACCTTGAATCTCTCCGGGGCTGGGGTCTCAGCTGCCTCCCTGGGTGACCTGTTGTAGTGCTGCAGCAGCCTGCTGGTGCAGAACTTGTTCCTAACAGCCAACCTCAACCTGCTCTGCTCTCATTTCAAACCATTCACCCTCTCCTTGTAGCCCTTCTTGTAGCCCTCCTCAGGTACTGGAAGGTCATTCTAAGGTCTCCCTTGGAGCCTTCACCAGGCTGAACATCCCCAGCTCCCTCAGCCTGTCCCCATGGCAGAGGTGCTCCAGTCCCCTGATTATCTTCTCTGGACCCACTCCATCAGGGTCCATACCCTTGCTGTGTTTAGGGCTCCCAAGCTGGACATCTTGCCTCAGCCTCTGCTGGCACAGCTGTGCCCAGCTGTCACTTCTCTCCCTGCCTCAAATCACTTCTCCAAGCCACTTTTGGCAGCATCTGTGGGTTTCACAAAAGACAGAGGAGCTTTTGTATCAGGACTGAGAGTGGCACAGATGCTCGTGAGCAGGGGGGGGCTGGATGAGACAATCTCCAGAGGTCCTTCCGACCTCAGCCTCTCTGTGATTTACTGCTGGGGAAGGATGCCAGGGGAAGAGCTGCCAAAGCCAGGAAGCCTTCATCTGGATAGGAAACCTTCCACTGGGCTCAGTGATTACCTGCCTAGAAGATTAGAAAAGGAGGGACACAGCAATCGTCCCAGCTCCAGCCTGGCACCCAGGGGGTTCAAATTGCCATCCTGCATCCAGCTTCCTGCACAGCCCTGGGCAAGGACTGGCATGGCCTCACCTCAGCCAGGCTTGGCTGACTGGGACAGAGTCTCCTGTCCACATTTAATGGAGGGCAACCAGCAGAGCAGTGACTCACTGCAGCCCTCTCCAATGCTGACTGCAAGGTGACAGCAATTGCCTTCTGCAAGGGCTCCTCCCTGCCTGCTGCAATGGTCTGCAGCTAAGTAACCTGGCTTAGAGAGCACAGAACCAGGGAACAGCTCAGGCTGGAAGGGACTGAGCAGCTCACCCACTCCGAGCTCCCTGCCATAGGCAGGGACACCTCTCACTAGACTTGGCTGCCCTNGCCAGTGCCTGAAGGGATCCTGCAGGAAGGCTGCAGAGGGACTTCTTGAGGGTGCCTAGAGACAGGCCAAGGGGGAATGGTTTGAAGCTGAGGCAGAGCAGGGTTAGACTGCAGCTGAGGAAGAAGATTTTCAGTCTGAGGGTGGTGAGACTCTGGAAGAGGTTGCCCAGGGAGGCTGTGGCTGCCTCCTGCCTGGAGGTGTTCAAGGCCAGGCTGGATGAAGGCTTGAGCAGCCAAATGTAGTTGAGAAGTGTCTCTGGGCATGGCAGGGAGCTTGGGGAGAGATGAGCTTTGAGGTCCCTTCCAACCTGAGCCATTCTGTGATTCTATGAACTTCAGAACCCAAAGTCCAGGGCCTCTGCTCATCCCTGAAGCACAAAGACCTTTGGACTGTTTGCTTGGTGCTTCCTGGGTAGAAGAATATGAGAGTCAGCACACTGCAGGGAACCCAAACCACAGCAGTCCCTTGGCCTCACCCACACTTCTAGAGCACTCTGTATGCCCTGCTGCCAGCTCCTGCCCTGGCCACACGCAGGGGCACCAAGTGAATATGTTTACTTCAGAGGTAGAAGAACAAACCCACAGCTCATGTGTCTGTGGCTGCAGAGGGTCACACACAGCAGCCAGGAAAATGGACCCCAGGACGTGGAGGAGGCAACTGGGGCAAGGCTGCAGCTGCCACCCAGCAGGTCTCACCACCCTCAGCTTTGATCTCCCAGGGGGGGATGTATTGGAAATGTGCAGATCATTGCCCACGGAGGGTGCAAAGAGAGGATCCTTTCTCTTAGAGGAGATGGTTTTGAGGGCATCAATGACCAACAGCTGCCTCTCCACAGTGGTGCAAGGGGCAGTGGTTTGAGAGTGGTGCAGGGCAGATTCAGGTTGGGCACCAGCAGGAAGTTGTGCACAGTGACACTGGCACAGGCTGCCCAGGGACGTGCTTGAGACCCCATCCCTGGAGACATCCAAGCTCAGCCTTGCTGTGTCCCTGGGCAGTTTGCTCAAGCTGGAGCTGTCCCTGCTGCCTGCAGGGGGGTTGGACAAGATGCCTTTGGAGGGTCCCTTCTAACTTGATGCAGCCTGTGGAGCTGTGTTCTCCAGGGTCAGCTTCAGGCAAAGAAAGAAACATCTTGTCCCGTGCTGGGGAGAGGTCTGCATGAACACAGCTGAACACAGGAACCACCCTCTGGCCTGGTGGCACCTGGGGTGGGACACGTCTGTGGGAGGAAGGTGCTGACAGGGCGAGGGGGCAGGCAGGCTGCAGGCAGGCAGGCTCCAAGCAGGCTGCAGGCAGGCTCCATCCATCCAGGCAGGCAGGCTCCAGGCTGGGCTCTCTTTCAGCCGTGAGGCAACACTGCCCCGCTGGGACGGAAAACAGGAACGGAGGGAGATGCTGCTGCTGCTGCTGCTGCTGCTGCTGCTGCTGTTTCCTCGGGGAAGGAGCACAGGGCATGAGAGCCATCACCCATCCTTTCAGTTTCCAGGTGATATGAACCCTGCTGCTTCCCAAGGTTCGAGACCTTCGTGGCTGCCCCAAAGGCATCCTCCTCCTCCTCTCCCACGGTGGTGCTTAGTGGGGGCTCCTTCTTGTCTTTTGTGATGCCACCAGCACATTCTTGCCACCCTCACAGACCTGCCAGCAGGGGCAGTGCCACTGACAGTGAGGTTCTGCCCTCTGCTCACCCTATGGCTTTCCAGCTCATCACATTTTCTGCTGGAGTTCATCAGAGAGAGATCTCACCCTGCTCCATGAGATCTGCTCCCTCAGAAGGGAGGCACAGTCGTGGTCACCCAGTTTGCTGATGGCACCAACCTGGGAGGCTTGGCTGAGACAGCTGCAGGCTGTGCTGCCATCCAGCGAGGCTTGGACAGACTGAGAGCTGGGCACAGAGAAACCCAATGAGGTTCAGCAAGGACAAGTGCAGAGTCCTGCACCTGGGGAGGAACAATAAACTGCACCAGCACAGGCTGGGAGGTGACTGCTGGAGAGCAGCCCTGTGGAGAGGGACCTGGGGCTGCTGGGGGAGAACATCCATGGGCAGCAATGTGCCCTGGTGGCCAAGAGGGCAGTGGGGTCCTGGGGGAGCATCAAGTGTGTCCAGCAGATCCAGGGAGGTTCTCCTGCCCCTCTGCTCTGCCCTGCTGAGACCTCATCTTGAGTCTTGCCTTCAGTTTTGGGGTCTCCAGTTCAAGAGAGACAGGGACTTGCTGGAGAGNAGAGAGGCTGTGGAGTCTCCTTCTCTGGAGCCTTTCCAGGCCTGTCTGGATGTGTTCTGTGTGCCCTGAGCTGCATTGTCTGGTCCTACTCTGGCAGGAGGGTCGGACTGGATGAGCTCTTTGGGTCCCTCCCAACCCCTGGCATTCTGTAAGCCTCTGATGGTGCTTGGCTTGACAGCCAAGGAGTGAGAGGAGCTCCTGTGGGGCTGGAGCCCCCAGAACAGAGACTCCAGCTCAGGATCTCTCCCCACCTCCCTGAAAATCAGCTCGGAGAAGCCAGTGCCCTGTGCTGAGGAGAAGCAAACCCCATCAGGCCTTGGCATCCTCGGGAGCACTCAGCTAAGAAGGTTCCTTCAGCAGGAGACTTCTTTACACTCCTCTCTTCCCAGGGGAGTGAAGCAGAAGAGCACAGCAGAGTTTGGAAGTGCCTTAGGTTTTTTTTCCCCTTCCCCTTTCCCTGGCTGGCCAGAGAAACGTCACCGACGAGCCCGGACACCCCAAAACAACAACAGAAAGAAACTGAACATCCCCAAACAGCCTTGGCAACACCCGGAGCAGTCTCAGGGGTGCACTGCACTCGGCCACTTTGTTTCTCTTTGTGTCCGGGCAGCATTTGCCACCCTTGTGCCCATTCAAGTGTGAAATTCTGCCCACGAATCCTCCCCCCTGCTTTTAACACCTGAAGGCACAAAAGCAGCCCAGAGAAACGTTGGATCCACAGTGCCAAACGGCAGCCCAGCACCACCACCAGCACCACACATGCCACACCTGGGGGGGCAGATGCGTCCTCAGGTAGCTCCGAAGCAAAGCGTCCTCCAGGTAGGGGTTGCCAGTCTGGGGCTCCTCGTGGCAGAGGGTCTCTGCGTCTCTCCTTGCGAGAGGCATCTCCTGCTCTTGTGCCTGCTCCTCCTGCGGCCCTTGCCCCGCGGGAGCCCTCGGGAGCGGGCAGCGGCTGGCAGCGCTCCCGGCGGGGCGGAGGAGGCGCCGCGCAGCCACGGCCTGCGGGCAGCGCTGCCAGGGCAGGCGCCAGGCAAACATGGTCCTGCGGTGCCCACCGCCGGAGCCTTCCTCTCGGCTGAGGGCAGCTCCGCTCCTGCTTTGTTTTGATGTTGTGGAGTTGTTCTCAAAAGGCAAAGGGAAAAATACTGTTTCCCCCTTCCTTGGGGAGGAGCCTCCCAGCAGCTGCTGTCAACCGAACTAGGGAAAAGGTCTTTGGAAAGGGACCAGGAAACAGGCTGGGAGTGCTCAGAAGTGTTGTGCCCTCCTCTGCCAGCCACCAACCAGCTGGCGTCTCCAGGGGGCTCGTTCCCCACCAGCGTCCTCCAGAGTTGCTGGGAGGGGTAGAGGTGAGAAGGAAGAAAATCAACCTCCTCATATGGAGGCTAACAACATGCCTGGGAGTGGGGGAGAAGTTCACAGCTTCACGGATTGCACAGGGTTGGGAGGGACCTGCCGAGGGCATCCTGTCCAACCCCCCTGCAGGCAGCAGGGACACCTCCAGCTAGAGCAGGCTGCACAGGGACACAGCAAGGCTGAGCTTCAATGTCTGCAGGGATGAGGCCTCAACCACATCCCTGGGCAGGCTGTGCAGCACCCTGCTGTGTAAAGGTGACTGTTCTCACTCTAGAGCCCCCAGCAGGCTGCACAGGGACACATCCAGGCTGATCTTGAAGGTCTGCAGGGACAGGGCTGTGGCTCAGGTGGGCCGATCTGGGAGTAAGAGAGTGGTGGAACAGAGAATCCATCCTCCTTGTCTGGACTGTGATGCTAGCTCTAAAATAATCTGCCTCTGACAAGGTCCCTGCTGCCTTGAGCTTGAGTTGGGGTGGTACTAAAAGTCTCTTTCCCTGGGGAAGTGCCAGGGTGTTCTAAGGAGGTGTCTTCTGCCTTTGACTGATGCAAAAGCTGCAGATGATCACAGGCTCACAGGGTGTTAGGGGTTGGGAGGGACCCAAAGAGCTCATCCAGTCCAAGCCCTGCCAGAGCAGGGCCAGACAATGCAGCTCAGGGCACACAGAACACATCGAGACAGGCCTGCAAAGGCTCCACAGAAGGAGACTCCACAGCCTCTCTGGGCAGCCTGTGCCAGGGCTCTGGGACCCTTCCAGGCAAGAAGTTGCCCTTGTGTTGAGCTGGAACCTCCTGTGCTGCAGCTTCCATCCATTGCTCCTTGTCCTATCCCAGGCAGCAGTGAGCAGAGCCTGTCCCCCCCTCCTGACCCGCAGCCCTCAGAGAGTTCTAAACATTGCTTCGATCCCCTCTCAGCCTTCTCTTCGCCAGACTAAGCAGTCCCAGGTCTCTCAGCCTCTCCTCACCAGGCAGGTGAGGCCTGTGGTGATATGCTGCTACTGAAAGCAGTGTTGGACTGGGAAGTGGTTTTCAGTGGGTCTGATGCCAAATTGTGTTTACAAGCATGGCTGCTGGGGTCTGAAGTTCAGGGTGAAGTTCATGCCCCAGCTCCAGCTTAGGTTAGCTGGAGAGTGGAAGAGTTAAGGGAAAGGTTACTGGAGCAAGCCCAGCTGTAACCTCAGCCCTGGGTCACAAGGCTCATGTTGATTTGCTGCTTTGGATATTCAGGTTGGGTGGCTCCTCAAATGCCTTACAGACACTGGCACTGCGAGCAAATCAGCACTGCCACAGACACCCAGGGTGCCACAGCTGTGCCATGCCCCAGCACCCACTGGCCCCTGCTTCCCCACGGCTTGGCATAGGCTGAAAACTCAAAGTATAGAGAAGTTCCTTCTGCTCACCAACTCCTGCAGCTGTGACTGGGGAGTCAGAAATATTCCTGACAGGACAAGGAGGCTCAGGGGAGACCTTTTCACCCTCTACGATGCCCTAAAAAGAGGTTGGAGCCAGGTGGGGTTTGGGCTCTGCTGCCAAGGAACAAGGACAAGAGGAAACAGCCTCAGGTTGCCCCAGAGGAGGTTTAGGCTGGGCATGACCAACAATTTCTCTCCCAAAAGGGTTGTCAGAGCCTGGCTCACACTGCTCAGGGCAGTGCTGTGGAGTCCCCATTCCTGGAGGGGTTTCCAGGCTTGTGGAGATGTGGTGCTGAGGGCCATGGTTTGGTGATGCCCAGGGCAGCATTCACAGTTGGACTCAAGGATCTTAAAGGTCTTTTCCACCCGAAGTGATTCTGTGTCTCCATGACCCTGCTCCTCGGGGGCTGTGGTCCTGCTGCTGGCATCTGCTCTGGGCACGATGCCCATAGGGGCTGGCATCCCAACTCACTGCTGTTTTCATCTGAGGACCTCCTGCCCCCACCCAGCCCCACCCGACCCCTTGCTGCCCTTGCCCTGCTGCCGCTCTTTCCACCGGGATCCCCTCGCTCTGCCTGCACCGCCGAGTACGGCACTAAACCGCCGTGCGGGGCTGGGGGAGGGCACGGCTGAGCCTCCCTGCGGAACCCGTGCCAGCTGCCGGGGCCGTGCCCTGCCCCTCGCAGGAGGTGCGAAGCCTCTGACCTCGCCCCCGCCAGCTGCGCGCCGGCCCC
>VWYK01000586.1:50540-60568 GCA_013399775.1 Semnornis frantzii | reverse complement strand
GTACCACCATTTCTAGGTGGACAGTGGTGTGGTAAGGAGACCTTTTCTCTGAGTCTGTGGTGGGGATTTTTTAAGCACTTACAGACCTGAGTTAGGAAACTATAAAGGGGGAAGTCTGGATGATAAGGTCCTTTTACTCTTGTTAATGCTTGGAAGAGGCTTCCCAAGATGTTCACAGTGAAGAGCATTATGGATTTTATTTTAAAGCTATGTCACATTAAACTTCAGTGCTGAACCAAAAATATCCCAGTGCTAAATCTAGCTAAACTCAGGACTTTTTCCCCCTCCTGTTTCTGCATTACTGATTTGATCCCTAGATATAGAAGATCAGCAGAAATCCCCCACCATTTAAAAGGATTAGACCTGACTGGTAAGATTGTGGCTGTAGAATGAACTGGTGGGAACGGGTTTGCAGTAACAATGCACAGGTCAGGTATGTGGGTGAGTTGCACATTTCTGCAGTGAGCAGAAAGCGAGGTGCAGTTCTTCTTTGGCACGTTTCTGTAGTCTTGCCTGCTCAAAATGTGCTTTTATACCTTTTGTTTGGCTTAGCATTTTTGTCTTTGTTAAACTCCTTCTCACGTGGTACTTGCATTTCAATTACTCATGTTGCCTTGTGCTTCCTTCCTTACCTTTCTCAGTTGGAACACTCCCTTTCTTTCTAGGCTGCTTTGCTGGTCATCCCTCTGGTGTGGAACCTGTCCAGCTGGTGACAGTGATTGAGTGCACCAAGCATTGTTTTCTAAACTCCCATTTTTTTCCTGGCACATGTGCACAAATGGAAAGGCTGAGGGGTCTGGGAGGCCTGGGAAATGGCAGCTTTTCACTTTGCGGCACTGCCTGCCAACACTCTCATACTTGCAAGACTTCTTTGTACTTTGGACCAGCTGTAACCTGGTGTTTATCTAAACTGCTATGGCCATGTGCAAGGGAAGAACTTGGGCTGTTCTGGTTAGCCAGGAAAGCAGAGGTGCTCAGCACAGGGAGAAGGATCCCCACTGCTTTTCTCTTCTTCCACAAGTCTGTTTTCTGTGTGCCATTGCAGTTTCCCTTTCTCATATAGTTATTGGAAGGAGAAGTTCAGAATCTTACACTACTAGCTCCTGCTTTCAAAACTGGCTGAATCCTTCTCCTGCCTTTGGTGGTAGGTTTGGAACATCAGTGGGACTTGATAGTACCCAAGTGTTCCTTAGCCTGTTCAGTCTGGAACTGAAATCACATTGTGAGAAATGGAAATGAACCCTCTGAATTTGATTTATTTCTTTAAAAGTTTGCATTTTTGTTCTGTTACTGTTCCCAATGACTTTTGATACCATCACTAGAGCTGGTCAAACAGTTCCATTATATTAATCCAAGCTATTTTCAATATCGATGCAAAGGCAAATTTTTAAGTAGAATGTCAGTCAGACTGACTTTGGACAACCTTTGTCGTCCTCTGACTGCCTTGAATCTTTGTTCTGAGGAGGCCTGCGACCACTTCAGCAAGTGATCTGTGAGTCTGTCCTGTGGTGGCATTGATCCATGACAGCAATTAACACGTGCCCAGCATCCTTAAGTTTGAAGGTCTACAAGGGCAGGCTTTCTATAACATCGTTCTGGATGTCAGAGGGACTCTTTGGAACTGTCTGAGGGAAGCAAGAAAAATGGAAATGGAATTAGTTTACTAAATTAAGTGTAGACTCATGTCTCTGTGCAAAGGGTTGGAGACTTTCTTCTGCATGGGTGAAGGCACCCATCTTGCTGTCCCCACAGTTAGCATGTGAGCTCCTCAGAAGAACAATTCCAATTGGGAACCCATCCAATTTTCCACCTTTCAGAAAGCATCTTGCAAAATTGGTTTAATCACTGTGTTGTGAGGTTGATTCCTTATTATTGATGGGGAAGAGTGAGTTGGGTTTTGGTTTGAGTTTGATTTGGAGTTTAGTTTGGTTTGGTTTGAGCTACTCATCTGAAATAGTGCTGCAAACCTCCTCTGACTTGAGTTAAAAAAGACCAGTCCTCAAAAGTGAATAATTTTCTGGCTATGCTCTGCTTACTATGTGTATGAGCCAGCAAGAGCTCTTCACTCTCAGAAATCCATCAAGACATCTGAAGAGTGAAGTTTCTGGGGATTTGAGTGTCTGTCTCTTGATATGTGTATTAAGCCAACTCTAGAAGTGGAGCTTTTCCTGTCTATAATGACAGATTGATGCACACTGGTTTTGTCATAGAAGCTGCTGTAGATGGGACTGGAGCAGGTACAGGTGCTTCATCCCCAATATTAAATATCCCTTCAGAAATAAGATATTGATTTGGGTTAACGTGTCCAGTTTCATAATTAATTTTAGGGAGAAATTCCTTCTAACAACACTGTTTTACACTTCAATTATCCTGAAGTGACTAGATCAGCAGGAGATTTTCATATCCAAAAATGTGCATAACTATTCATTTCTCTCCACTGCAACATGATTTTTCATTTTTAGAAATGAAGTCTGTTGGCTAAGCTTGGGAGCTCTGAATGCAGTCAGTATTATCAGTTAGATTTTACAGATACTAAGCTGACACAAAAGTAAACAATTTGCCTGAGGTTAAAGAAGAAATATATGACAGTTACTGATGGCTCTTTATTCTCTGCTTGCCTTCTCTGCTTAGAACTTGTCAGAAGCTATTTTACCCCCCTCCTCACACTTTTTATAGCACCTAGTATTCTGATTCTGATTTAAGCCTTTAGCCTTTCATTTAAGAGTATTGGACCTACCGTAGCATGGTAATGCTGAGCCCTTGGAGTCTCTTGGCATGTAACGATCATCATTTGGACAGAAGTGGCAAAAGGATTGCAAATACTCTAATTCCTTCTCTCATACTGTCTGCTGTCTTGCTAGTAAATTCACAAAGCTTATATGATTAAAAACTTGAGAACCTGCCACACTCTCTGCACTCTAATTAGAAGTTGGTTTCAGCAGAGGACAAAGCTGTGGTGGGGTTTGCTGCAAGGGCAGGATGTGGTTCTGTGCTGATCTTACCTGGCCACCGCCTCTCTGACTCCAACCGTTGCATTCAGATGTCTTGGTACAGTCAATGACTTACTGAGTCAGAAGCATCTAAATTTGACTGTGCTGCAGTCACTGACTGTTGTGGTTCAGTTACTGAAATGAACAAAAGAAGCAGTAGTGAGAAATGCAAGTGCTTTTGACTGCTGTCTGATCCATGAGTGTGGTACCCTGGCATGGGGTCCGTGTTCAGTGGTTCCAGATTTAAAAACAGCTGATTGTTTGCCTCCAGATCTGAGGGTGACATTTCCATCTTGCCTCTGCAAGCTGATGTGCTGCAGGAGCTGCCTTCCTCCTCTTATGCTCTAACCAGCTGATGTGTTAGGACTGCCCATGCTGCAGTGTGGGCTCACTGATACTGAGGAAATGAAGTGGGAAAAAAATGTACTTACTAAACACTAATGAAAAGGGACCAGTGTTTGATTTGGAGCAATGGGTAGTGGAAATCCTTACTGGAGCTGGGCAGACTGATCTTTGTCCAGAAGCTGGATGGTGCTGTAGCCATGGGTGAGGTGATGGTGGAGGTTAGAGGCCACTGTAGTATTCAGTGTTGGCCTGCACCACTCAAGCAGTGAAAGCCATCACTGTCCTCACTGAAGCTGACTGAAGCAAACTGATGTTAGGCTGTTCTCAGCCCTCCACATTTCATTGCATGGCTTTGACCACAGTATTGTTGTCTCTTTTAATTTGATGTACTCTTTATTTACTAAAAAAAATAAAGAAAGAAAAAAGAAAATAACTTAGAGCTGATGCACAGCCTCTTGACTGGGGAGAGCTGTGGTGAGGAAATCCCACCAAAAAACTCTGCTTCTTGGCTGTTAAGCTGAGCTGACTAATGCTGAACGAGTCTGTACAGCAGCAGCCTGGGGAGAGGCTCTCCTTCCAGAATCCATCCTTGACTTTGTTTAGTAGCACAGAGTACAGTGGCTGTGGTGTGTAGGTGGTTCAGGGCGCAGCAGGGTGACTTTCCTTTAGGATGCAACATGCTGTTCTTAAAGCAACCTGAGAGTCCAGCTGTGAGTGCTGGTGCTTAGCCCTGCCCTGGGTCCCAGGGAACCAGAAGAGAAAAGGACCCTGCTCTGCTGGAAGCTTGGTTTTGTTAAAGAGTAATCAGCAACGGATATGTGGGTGTAATTTACTGCTTATCAGAAGGTCTCTTTAAACGTTGCACCGAGTTACAAAAGAAAGACTGCCGTGCATGGTTTTATTGTTTCTTTATGAAATGTAGCTGCTGAATTTGTATTTTCCCTTATTATATTCACTGTCCCCCAGCCATTCATCATTACAGCTCTCTGGAGTCATGATTGTTCCCCAGTCTCCAGCATTAAAAACCCATCAGAAGAGTCCAGTTGGAATTTTCCAAGCACGGGTGGCATCTCCACATCACAGTTCTCGTTAGTTGTTGTGACATTAAGGGTTGAGATCCCACAGGCAGTCTTGTAGAAGTTTTCAGTTTCCATGAAGAAAAAAGGAGTAAGGGAATTCATGCCTCCAAACCACTTCTTTCTTATTTATGTTATTATTTCTCTAAGTGAATGGAAGCAAACACTTTTGTTCTGTTAAACCATTTGTGGAAGCTTTCCCTCCAGCAGGAAATGGGAGCTGATTTTGTGGTTGGGAGCCCGTAGCTGGCACACCGAAAGCTTGAATTAAGGCAGCATCTCTGCAGGTACATATTTAAAACTAAAATATTACAGCAAGTTAAAACAACTTTGGCAGCATGTGCAAATTACTTGGCAAAAGTGTTAATTTCCTTGTTAAACGTCTTACCAGAAAGGGCCTTTGATCCTGGCAGCATGTTGGGAGTCCTTCTTAATTGTTATCAAACTATCCTGTAGCTTTAAACAGATAAGACCTAATTAGCTAAAGTGGTGTTGCCTTTTTCAAAATAAAGAGTGCCCTCTCAATGTTAGGCACCTGTGTTTCTGCTCTTGTAGCTAGAATTACATATTTGGCTCTGTGCCCAACATATGACTTCAAGCAAGGGCTTGTATCCCGTGGCAGTCGGTGGCTTTCAGCAGCAGAGGAGAGGATACTGTGGCTTGCATTGCCTCCCTGGCCCAAGCACTGCATAACCCCCTTCAGGTGGGAGGCGGAATTTTAATGATAGGGATATGAAGGGCTGATGGAAAAGTTTTGGGGTTTTTGTATGCGTTGTACTTGTGAAAATGAAGTTGGGGGTGGGGGGTGAAATTACATTGATGAAGTAAGGTCTGACTTCCTCGCTTCAGTGTAGAGTCTTCTCCAAATCAAAAGATCGCTTTAACAATTAATCTGAAATCCCTTTTACTACTTAGAACCTCAGGCTATTAGTGAGCCCACCACAGAGGTGGAGGAAGGAGAGAGAGATGTTGGAAATGCAGTATTTCTCTGCCTCCTTCACCCATCTGCTTCCAATGGGAAAACTAAAGCATTAAGGATTTGGTTCAACACCTGTTAGGTTACTCAAGGAAATACAAAGACTTTACCAGATGTTTAAGAAGAAACATATGGCAGGCAGGGAAGGAGAAACTACCAATTTGTCTGTTTAATCAATCAAACTTGTAACAATCAATGCTATTGTCCATACCCTGAATATATAATTGTTCCCATGAAGTACTATTTAATGCAATAGAGAACTTCACTTGTGAAGGATGCAGTAGATTCTCCTTCCTTCCTTGCTAATGGTACAGAGCTTTTGTATTTTTCTTGCCCCATGTTTTTAATCCCCAAACAAAAATAAAATCAATCGCAGGAATAGATTGAAACAACACTGAAAACAGTTTTGAGAGGTCGCTTGAGCTTTAGTTACAATGAGTCTCATGGAAAGTAATGAATTTAGGTTTAGTTTTGCAAAGTGTTTTGTGAAGGCGAATTCATTTTTTTAAGCTCTGAAATTTTAGGTTTGGGGTTTATATATATATATGTATATATGCAAAAGGCACAAGAATAACAGCTTTGTTCTCACCATAGGCTCCCACCGATTGCAGTTTATCTAGAAAAATGTTGTTGCTGTAAATCCAGAGTAACTGCTCTAGTGGTGTGATTTGGGTGTAAAAAGACGATGGCTTTAAGTGGTTTCCTGGAGAAACACTTTACACCAGCTTCCATAAAAGATACTTCTAGCCCATGCAGTTGCAAGGATCAACCCCCAAGTGTTTCACTTGCCCACCAGTACCCTGGCTGCATCCCTCAGACTTTGGCCACGATTCAAAGGCAATAAGCAAGTCGAAGATGCTTTCTTAATTGTACGAATGTAGAGCATGTTAGGATAAGCAACTTGCCATTCGAGGCTGTGCACAGCTCAGTTCCTGACATTATCTCACAGTAGTTTGCCTTCTGTCGCATCATAATGATTAATCACAGCCTTGTACCATGTGTTACCAGGCAGCCTGCATTTGCTTAACAGTCAGTAACTACCATACATACTCTGCTGGCTTAATCCCTAGTGACTGTTTCCTAATGCTAACAGTGCTGAACAATGGGATATCGTGACAGCTTCTGATTGATTCTTCTTTTTATTGTTATTTTTTTCCCTCCTTTGCAAAGAATTGGGAATTTCCCTGTTGGGGATGCTTATTTAGCTGCCTTTGACTCTCAGTGGTTAAGCATAGCACTGGTCCTTACTGTTATCAAATAACTTTTAACTTTTCTGTAGCTCTGTTTTTGGCCAAGCTGAAAATAAGAGTATTTCCTTGCTGTAAGTTCACTGTGTGCTTGTGGGTTCATTGGTAGCTCAGTACTAGGGACAAGTAGTGGGGAGAATTTGGAGCTTGGGCTAGTCAGGTTGGCTTCAATTTCCCTGTGAGCTCAGCCCTCTTCAGGCAGTGGTGAGGGTGTGGGAGGCTGAAGGGACTTGGTATTTTTAAAAAGTCTGCATTAACATCCTTGGATAACATCACTGCAGTCTTTTCTTCATTAAAATGCAAGTGGAACTAGTTTTATTCTGTTTAGGAAACAAACCCCCAGTTGTCACAGTGAATATGCAGTTTGTAAGAGGGGCGTCAGGGTTTGCCTTGGTCTCCACCATGGGAGATGGGTAGGAGAGCACTTCATAGAATGTAGACAAAAAATAATTTTAAAAGGCACTGAAGTCCTCTGAAGACAATGTTTTTCTTAATTCACGCATTTTTACTGATGTTGTGCAAAGCAATACAGAAACAAACTTGCTTAAACCCAGACCAGAGTATGCTGTAGCTGTCAAGCTCTTTGTGAACACAACCATTATTGTTAAGTGAAGTGTACGCTGATCTGGGACTAAATATGTTTTTCCTCTATTGCTTGGCACTGCATTAATTAAAACATCCCTTTGCTGTAGGAGTTGATGATGGCAAGTGCCATCTTGTTTCCTTAGTGAAGCTCTGCCCAGGCTGGGTGGCGCTGCTGGCGAAGGGATGCGGAGGGCGTTGAGAGCTCAGCTCTGCTTCCACTGAGCTGTTGTAACATGTGATGCCTTTGACCAAAGCTGAATAATTCGGTGGAGAAATGGGGTAAAAATGGCTTTTGAAAAAGGGGGTTTGGCGAAGTGCTCCAGCATTAACGATGTTGAGGATACCGGTGGACGAGAAGCTGGACATGAGCCAGCAATGTGTGCTTGGAGTCCAGAAGGCAAGTGGCATCCTGGGCTGGATCAAAAGCAGTGTCTCCAGCAGGCTGAGTGAGGGAATTCTGCCACTTTACTCTGGTGAGACCTCACCTGGACCACTGTATCCAGCTCTGGAGCCCTCAACACAGGAAGGACATAGAGTGGGTCTAGAGGAGGGCCAGAAAATGATCAGGGGGCTGGAACATCTCTGCTGTGAGGACAGGTTGAGGGAGCTGGGGTTGTTCAACTTTGAAAAGAGAAGGCTCTGGGGAGATCTAATAGCAACCTTCAAGTACCGAAAATGGGCTACAAAAAACCTGTAGGGGGCCTGTTTCCAAAGGCCTGGAGTGGTGGGACAAGGGGAATTGGTTTGAAATGAGAGAAGAGCAGATTTAGGTTGGATGTTAGGAACAAGTTCTTTACTGTGAGGGTGCTGGAACACAAACAGGCTGCCCAGGGAGGTAATCGAGGCCCCACCCTTGGAGATCCTCAACCTGATCTAGTGGAGGATGTCCCTGCTTATTGCAGGGAGTTTGGACGAGTTGACCTTTGGAGATGCCTTCCAACCCAAACCATTCCATGATTCTATGATTTAGGGCTGTTTCTCCACTGCCCTCTGCACTGCTGTGGCTTGATTTTCTTCAAACCAAAGATGTCAGAAGGCAGAAAGAGAGAGGACTCTGTGGCCTCTCCTTTTTCCCTTACTTCATATAATCACCTTAATTTTCTTTGGATAAACTGATTCTCATTTCCGCCTTCCAACCCAAACCACTTTTCAAACTGCTGGAGGCATTATGTCCACTGAATTCTGTTCTGAAATAATGAAGTTTTGTTTTGCCTTGGTGTCTAAATTATGCCCCTGCAGAATTTTTAATTTCCCCCCCCCCAACTTTCTGGGTGTTTGAAGTAGGCTTTCCTGCTTTAATCCAGATCACTGGGATTTGCTTATATATCAGATGCAAATCTCTTTGCATTCATAATCCTCCTTTATAAACTGTTGATGACTTTTCTGTTGGATTTTTTTTTAATTTGATGCCCTATCTCAATAGGTGCATATGTTCCAAGGTTTGAACTTTTGCAGAGTGCATCCTAAGTGAGTTATGAGGCAGATCTGTGCTAATACAGCTTGAAAGTCTGCTGTGAGGGACATGCTAAAATACACTCTCTGCCCTGACTAAGTTCTTGCATTTTCTCAGGGACAGAGGGATGAAACATTTGTCCCTGCTCTAAAGACTTTTGTTTACTCACTGGATCTTATTTAAGACCTAGAAAGTGCTGTGGTCTGGCATCACAAATACTTAGTTCTGTATTTACTTGCTGAAGAAAATACAAGCTATCTGCAGTGCTTGAGGAGGTGTCAAAGGTGGTGGAAGGGAGGGGCCCAGCACTGGAGCTGGAAGCCAAATGATGGTCCCTGCAGTGGCTCCTGCATGGCTTCCCTTGCAGGGTGGTCTCTCATGTTTATGAGACTTCACTGCAGATCCAGGGGGAGGAGGCAAAGCGGGGGCTGTGGCTGATCAACATGAATAAGATCCAAGGGTGTTAGATCCTGGTGTGTTCAAGGAGAGTACAATGTGCTTCCAGTTTGCAAGGGTCATGATGGAGAAAAAAGGTTTTTAGTCACTGAAATTATTCTGAAAGCTGCTAGATTTAGACAGCTATATCAAGCAATTTGTGAAACAGTGGAAAACATCATGGCCATGGCTGAGAGAAGAGCAAAGATAAAGATGTATTGGAGTCTGATTAATTTGTGTTCTGATGCCTTGCTGCCCTTTTGGCATGGAGGAAGAAATCCCTTGGAGCACTTACTAGAATGATATTTCATCTTTGTGTAGTTGGCTGATTGCTGTACAATAAGTAGTTTTGTTGCTATGGCTGTTTAAAATGACAATATAACCTGGAGTAGAATAGAAGTATCACAGAGATGAGGTAAAACTTAATAGCACCAAATGCCATGATTAGAGACTGAAAAGAAAATGGGGGAGGGGGCGGAAAGAGTGAATGTAAGAAAGACTAGGCCCTCCTGAAATGTGTTCTGGAGGTGGTATAAAAACTCTGGTCATTCCAGAGTGTGTGGCAGAAAGGAAATACCATTGATGGAGGGTTTTCCTGGAGTAAAAGATAAGCCTGAGGAACAGGCTGGTATTAGGGTCCATGAGTTAAGTTGGTGTGTGCTTTGTGGGTGAGTAGGTGCCCTTGCTGACTCAGCTTTGTGTTTGCTCTTGGCACAGGAGAGAACTAGGAGGCAAGAGGAGGACTCTCCCAATTCTTTAAAATTCAATGAAATGTAATAGATACAGCAATGTGAAACAGAACTGTCAACCACTGCTCTTAACAGCATCTTCTGTGATTGCTGCTTTAATAATAAGGGAAGGAAGGAAGGAAGGAAGGAAGGAAGGAAGGAAGGAAGGAAGGAAGGAAGGAAAAAAGAAAAA
>VWYK01000586.1:235-50471 GCA_013399775.1 Semnornis frantzii | reverse complement strand
AGGAAGGAAGGAAGGAAGGAAGGAAGGAAGGAAGGAAGGGAGGAAGGGAGGAAGGGAGGAAGGAAGGAGAGGGAGGGAGGGAGGAAGGGAGGGAGGGAAGGGGAAGGAAGGAAGGAGAGGAAGAAAGGAAGAAATATATTTTTGTCTTAACTGGAATGTGCCTAATTAAAACCCCCCAAAATAAAAAAGCATACAGATTGTAACAGCCAAATGTGCTTTAATCACAGTATGACCCTTTTATAACGGTTTTCCTGTCATAAGTGTAATTGCTGCTGCTTTGATACTTCCATCAGTGCGGCTTAACAGAAGTTGCAACACGAGCATAGAAAGGATGTGTGCTAAGTTATATGTGCTAAGTTCTGCAGTTTTAAAAACATCAAAGCAAATCTATGACATTGATTTTTATTCTTTTGTCATTCATCTGCATATTCTTGCGTCTATAGGGGAAGCAGGGTGGTGAAACAGCTTGTGAGTACTTCCAAGAGTGGGTTGGAGTAAGCACAAGGGGAAAACAGCAAGCAGTTACCCAGGATTTAGAGTATTGTTTACAAGCAGATGCTTACTTTTTAGGGCAGTTGTTATAATATTTAAAATCCGTGTTCTTGTAGGACAATTTCCTAGTGTTGCTACAACAGCGGAAATGCTGATGTCTTGTCAGGGGATTTGCATAGCTCAAGATTCTTAAGCAGCGTTAGGGACTCCTGTGCCATTTCCCTGTGACATGGGAGTTGGTCTCTTCTCCTTTGTATCAGGTGATAGAATGAGAGGAAATGCCTGAAACTGTGCCAGGGGAGGCTTAGGTTCAATATTAGGAAACATCTCTTTACTGAAAGAGTGGTCAGGCGTTGGAGCAGCCTGCCCAAGGAGGTGGTGGAGTCACCGTCTCTGGAGGTGTTAAAAAAATGTGTGGATGTGGAGCTTCAGGACATGATTTAATGGCTGTGATGGTCTTAGGTTGATGGTTGGACTTGATGATCTTAAAGGACTTTTCCAACTCAAACAATTTTATGATTCTGTGTAGTTTTATCTGCTCCTTCCTTGTGGTGGTCCAACCTCTCTTTGCATGTGCCTTGCAAAATGCTGTATGACTAGAAGCAGGTTTGGTGGTAATAAGTTTACTAGGATTGGGGTTTTTTATGCCTGGATGGTTGGAATTTATCTTAAATGTGATGCTGCTCCTTGATGGCATTGTCCAAAAGCAACCTCAAACGTAAAGCCTGATAGCCCAGTAACATGCTTGGGACTTGACAGCAGTATTTATCCAATCTCCTCTTTGAAGAGCTTAAATGGTGTTGTTACTAATTCCTTTTCTAGGAAGCGTGGCTCTTCCCTCACGTTTATCCCCATTTGCGAGCGGGAGCAGCTTCCCACCGCCGGGGAGTTGCTGGCTGTCAGTTTGCGAGGCAGACAATTGAATCAAGGCACTAAAACATGCCACTCCAAAGCTGTTTAAATCAGCCTAATGCGAATTATGAATTTATTACAATACACATTACCTCAGGGGACAGAAAGGGAAGGGAGATCTGAAGGGGCTGTTTGTAAACATGGAAAACAATAAGCGTTTTCCTGCATTGCCAGCACGACAGGCAAAAAGAAAACCTAAATAAATGTGTACACAGGCAGCAGCTCACCTGGGGCCAGATGGCTCTGGGTGGGTCAGGGAACAGACTGAGTAACAAACAAACAAACAAAACAAAACAACAACAACAAAAAAAAAGCCAACCCAGCAAACAACAGTGGAAAAGTCTCTATAGTTTTGCATGATTTTAGTTTTTATATCCCACCCCCAATTTGTTTCTCAGAGGGACTGTTTCTAAGGACAAGGTGATAAGACAAGGGGCAATAGTTTGAAACTAGAACAGGGTAGATTTAGATTGGTTGTCAGGTAGAAGTTCTTTACTATAAGGCTGGTGAGACACTGAAACAGGTTGCCCTAAGAGGTTGTGGATGCCTCATCCTTGGAGATTCAAGACCAGGCTGGATGAGGCTTTGAGCAACCTGGTCTAGTGGGAGGAGTCCCTGCCTGTGACAGGGGGACTGGAGCTAGATGATATTTAAAGTCCCTTCCAACTTAAGGCATTCTAGCATTCCCATCTCTTCCCTCCCTACTTCAGAATTTACTCAGCCCCAGAGCTGCTCATCCTTGGGGGTGCTTGAGTTCCCCTGAAGCTTTTGCAGCCAGATATCACAAAGCATGTGGTAGGAGTGTGCTCAGGCAAGTGCTAAATTGAGTCACATTGAAGCCATGAGGTTGTGGGGTGCACAGGCATGAGAACTCAGTGCCTGTAGACCCAGCAGTGCTTAATTCAACTCCTGGCTTGTTTTCTCCTCAGCTATATGTAGGTGGTCTAAGCTTATTGGTATGCTGGCAGCCCCTGGCACTGCACATCTGCTTCTGCTGTATGAGCTGGTGTACCAGCAGTTCAGCGCTGGCTTGGCTAGGGTTTGGAAGCCTAGGTGAGCTTAAGCCCCTCGCTGTGCCTCCAGGCTTAGCTGCAGGCATACAAGGGGCAGGTCACACTGCAGGTCTCTTCTGAGTGCCTGGTTAGCCTGAACAGTGAATCTTTCTTCTGCATTTTGGCTCTCCTCCTGCTGAGGGTAGCATGTCATGTAGCCATGCAGCAGTGGGCATATAAAGTGGAGTGAGTTTTGCTAAGAGATTTCCTGAAAAACATAGGGCTTTCATGGGCCTGAATTGCTTCCTCATGAAAGGGATCTTTGGTGCCAGGAGAGCCAATTATGACCTTGTTCTCTGATATTCTCTACCGTGGGGCTGGTGGAGCCCAAATCCCAGTTCCTGCAGTGAGCCCCATGTCCTGCCAAGGGGGCCAGATCTCTGAACGTCACAGTATGCTGTTTGTGGAGCAGAAGTGCTGTTGGAAGACATATCTCGTCCTGTGCTTTGGACAAGCTGCCACAAACAGAAGAGGCAGCTGAGGCTGGAAAACCGCAAATTCACCAGTGCTTAAGAGGGGAGAAAATAAGTGTACACCTCTCAGGGAGCATCACAAAAAGTGCATGGCTGGATGCTCAGCATTTCTCTAAGAAATGTTTTGAGCATATGTAGTGGTTGTCTGGANAAGTGTGTTTTTGGGGTTTTTTTTTTTTTTTTTTTTTTTTTTTTTTTTTTTTTTCTTAGCAGCAATGCTAATCCTTGGTGTCTGATAGTGGTAGCCTCATCTGTGACTTTCAGATTCTTTGAAAGGTGAGAAGATAAGCAGCTGTCTTACCCATCTTCAGGACCTCACTCTATCGGTGAGCTATCTGCTCAAAAAATGATGGACACCCCTCCATGGTGTAAAGTCCTACTAACCACTCCATACAAATTACTGATGAGCAGTGGTGGGAGAATGAATTTTAGTCATCCCTAACAAGGAGAGCATAAAGGAAGCAGCAGCTTACAGAGGGATAGCACCGTGTCCCCATTGCTTTGCAGTTTGAGAAGCAGCATGCTTCAAGTGAGCTCTGAAGAGGATGGTGCTGATTGATGTGGAGGTAATGATTTCTAAAGTGGAGGACCTGAAGCTAGTGCAGGCTGCATTGCCAGCACGCTGGCTGTCCTTAAAGGACTCCTGAATATGCTGCATTGCAAGACTGCAGCAATTTGGCTGCAAGCTATATATAGCCTATTTATTCTTTGTTGGTGTATAATGTGCAGTTCAGTGGAAAACTTGGTCTCTCCAGAAAGGAGATTTGAACTGGAGTCAAGATAGGGAAAACACCATCTGTCTAGAAAACATTCTGATGTGATTTGGAGGGGAAGGCTCTATGTGTAGATGTATGTGCATGTTGCTTGAGATTTTTTTGTTTAAAGGTTGTTTTGGTGTTTGGTTTTGTTTTTTTTCCCCCATGTCTTCCATCCTTTAGTTATAAAATTCTTCTAAAAACACAGGGAGATAAGAAATGCACTTTGTAGTTCAGCTTTTTAGACCAACTGTTTAGTGAAAAAAAAAATTATTTTTTTGCTACTTACAGTGAATGGCTCCAGTGTTAGGGCAAAAATCAACTGTGTTTTGAGGAGGAGATTATTCATGTTGGAAGCACCCTTAAATGTTGAACAAGGATTAGCCTTATTGTGTTAAGGAACAGAAAAGAGCAACAAACACTGTCTCTGTTTTAAAGTGCTTACAGTCTGGATTAAAGGTTTGCAAACTTAATTGGTCATTGTGAGCAGTACCAGGCTCTCTGGTGGCTCCCAGCAGTTCATGCATGCAAGAAATATTTGTGCTCTGCTTTGCCAAGGAATGTGGTGCCATCGCTTTGAAATTAGCTCAGGAATTACCTCTGGGAAGTGTCTGTACCCTGAGATGTACTCCTCTGGGATTTCCTGCTTTTAAGGGGTAAAATCTGGATTAATTGATCAGCCCCAGCCTGTGGACTTGCTTCCCCCTCTTTGTCTGAGCAGAGCTCTACATTGACCTTTGGGGCACAACATGAGGCTTTGTTGGGAAAGTTTTGAGCCAGAAAGGGCTAAGTTCATGATTTTTAGATGAAGAGAGTTGAGAGTGAGGGGTTTTTTGGTTGATGAACTGTTGATAGCAGTTGGGGAAAATGGGTTGGAAAAAAACACTGTGAATGATGTAGGGATAGAGAGATGGTGGCACCTCATCATGCATTAGCTCAAGAAAGAAAAAGGTCTTAAATGCCACTCGATCCTAAAAATCAAATCTTAATTATTGTCAGATCATTATTTGACTAATTGAGAGACACAGTGGTGTGTAACTTGAATGACCCAGCAGTAACCCAACTTGACATGGATGGCCCTGAGCAGCCTGGCCTGGCTGACCCTGCTCTGAGCAGGGTTTGGGCAAGATGGTCTCCAAAGGTCCTGTCCAACCTTTAGCCTTGGGCAATTAAAGCAGAAAGTCAGTGCTAGAAACTAGAGCCTGATCACCTTTCCAAATAGGCAGTGCAGAAAGTGTTCAGATGTTAGCCAGTGGGTAAAAGGTAAATTTGGATAACTTTGTAATGTATTCTATTTCCAAAATTTATACAGGGGTCTTAAAATACTGCTCTAAAAATGACTCTACAAATACCTTTGGGGTAGTCCTTACACAGAACAAGATTCCACCTATTCCTTATGAGTTTCAGTAGGCCAAAAGTCTTTTTGCAGATAACATTTTCTTAGTTTTAATAACATTATATATGAAATAGTGCTTTTTATGGCTAGGCAGTATCTTTTTATTCTGTTTCTTGGATGTCTGTTCATCTGTCTCCATAATTATATTTTACTTCCTGGAATTATGCAATCCATCAATGTCGGGAAGGGCAGGCTGGTTAAGGGTTGCTCTGAGACTCATCAGATAAATGTGATGCATTTCTGGCAGTTGAAATTGTGGCCTTATTAAAATCCAGGGGTTTTCTTCCCCTCTTTACCTCTACTCAACTTAGATGATTTTAAAAAAAACCAAACCCTTCATAAAGTTTAAATCTCAATTTCTTATCATGGATTTATAAACTTCAAGTTTTAATTAGAAAATAGCCCACGGTGACTGTTTTCAGATGAATTGTTGTTTGGCTTAGATACAGCATGCGAGTATCAAAGAGTCTGGATGTAATAAGGTTTGATTGCTGCCTGGATTTTCTGGCTCTGGAGACTTTCTGTGGGAGAACTTTTGGTCATGCCTGGGGAAGGTTACACCAGTGCTGACTGCTGTGTGCTGGGGAAGTAATCCACCCTGAAATGCACATGTGGGTAAGCGCTGCAGAAAAAAACCTCTGCACTTGTAGAAGTGAAAAGCAGGAAGCAGAGCATGGTACACCTTTTGGACAACCCATGGTGGATGTTAACAACAAGCTTCAAATAAATAAAAAGCAATTAAGAAAAAAAAAANNNAAAAAAAAGAAAGAAAAAGAGAGTTTTAGGATGCATTTTGATGTTTCATGACCTGTATCCACCTCTTGTTTTCTACCAGAGTGAATCCATATCCATAGTGGCCTGGCTGGGATTCGCTGTCCCAATTCAGTTTTAATGCAAAAGATGCTTTTTAGAAGTCAATCTCAGTTTAAAACTGCTGAAGAACCACAGTTTGTTCATGCACTCTTAAAATAGGTTATTGTGAATATTAATCCCCCACAGGAGAGATAGGAACTGGCTCACCATGGAACAGGTTGCTAAGTCCTGAGAAGAAGTATAAAAGGTCTTGTGGAAAAAAACAAAAATGCAGTGAGGTCTTGACCTCCCTTGGGACTTTGAGAAAGCTGTGGTGATAAAGATGAACAGCAGGAATGCTACAGTGCTGGTTTTGGTGTAAATCTGCCCTGATGAACTGTAGTGCTTTTGAAGGTCATTTCAAGATCTATAATCTAGCAGCAGCAGCAGTGTTTCACCCCAAAGAGTTCAGCGTTTTGGGAGTTTGATACATTTTATTCCACTTGGGGGGGAGAGGGAATTAACCTGAATTTTAAATTTCTGATACAGCAGTGGCTTTTTTTCCTACCTTTTTTTTTTTTCCCCCCCACAGGGTAGTAACTACTGAGCAAGCAGGTGGTCTTCCCTGACTCTCAGCCTTTGTCATGCACAGATACTCACACATCAGGCTGGATATCAGCATAAAGTGCAAATCTATAAATTACAGTGGCACAGTGATAAATGGGAGAGGCTGCAGGTGTGCTGCAGTCTATTAAACCCTTGTAGCTGAGAGTTTTCTCCTCTTCCCTTTTCTTCCTGAACAGTTAAGCATAAAGGCCTTGGGCTTTGCTTCCACCTCCTTGAATTCTTCAGAGTGCACATCACAGTGTCTTTAAACAGTGTGAGACGTGTAGGGGAACTGAAGGCATTAGCAGAGCTCTGGGATTTATTGGCAGATTGACAAGCTGATAGGCAGGCTCCCTTTCCTCTCTGTTTGTCACGCTTTGATACTTTCCTTTTCACCTTCAGAAGGGAGGGAGGGAGTCCCACTGTAACATGAAATGTCTTCAGCATTTCTACTCTGCAGAGTGCTTTATCTGCATGGTGTACTTCTCCCCCTCCCCAAAGTCTGAAGTTCAACTTATCCTTAAAGGTGCACAATTTACCAGGCCTCTTGTGATAGCTTCCTGTCTTGCAGGGAACCTGAAATGGGAACTGAGGTCATTAAAACCAAATTAGTTTAAAAAAGAAAAAAACTTTCTCCTTCGTGGGAATGCTTGCAACTAACGTGAAGGCTAAAGATGCTGCTGCTGTGTTGATGTGACAGGAGGTGAGGTGGTGTCTCAGCAAGCTGAGTATCTCTCACAATCTGTGTTGAGCTGTGCTTAGTGTCAGATAGGCTGAGAGAGGTCGAGTTTATGTGTAAGACTGGGACTAAAACCCAGTTCTCACCTCAGGTGTTTCACAGGTTATCTTAACCTCTTTGTGCCTCCCTTTGCAAGGTTTTCAACAGGAGTAACAAAATATTTTTCCACCACTTGCATCTGTCTTGCTTTTTTAATTTAAAAGTGATGTAAATCCAGGAGTGTCGCCTAAGTGTCTTTACTCATTGCACCTACACACCGGTACTGTGCAGTCAGCCTCATAGCTGCATCAAAGTTTGCATCCCCCAAACTGGGGCATGTGCTAATCAGAGCAATTTATTTTAGCCTATATAAGGTGATAAAAAATGTTGACCATTGATATTAGTTTACTTTTTCTCCAGCTGTTGCCAGCCTGTACCTACCCCCACGCTGCAGCCCAGAGCTGAGCAGCAGCAGCCAATATTGCTTACCCCGGATCCACTGTGTGCAGCAGATAATGCCTCAAAGCTCCTTCCTCCTGTGCATTTAAAGTACACAGCAGTATTAGAAGATTAAGTTACTTTGAACACAAACAGCTCCCCGTATTGTAACTTGGGCTGTTTTTCACTTTGTTCCACTTAAGATATTGCCAAGACTCACTGTGACTTTTTTTCCCCCCATGAAGTAGTTTAAGAGCATGAAATTGTTCAGTGCTGGATAATGCAGCAACTGTGGAGCTACTGCTGTTATCTTTAATGTCTTAGGCAGATGTAATTTTTTCTTGACATTTTGGAGTTCAGGTGAGTTGGTTGCTGTGGGTTTGTCTGAATCTCTTTGTGTGTTGGGTTTTTTTTAGTGTTTTTAGCTTGTTTGTTTTGTTCTTTGGGCTGGTTGTTGGTTTTGTTGTTTGGTTGTTTTTTTGAGCAGGATATGTTATTTCTGCGTTTATTTTTTTTTGTTCTCCAGAGCTTCTTTCCTGCTTTGCTTTGTACCTCACCAAACTGTCAGATGAGGAATCAATACATTTGGTAGAGAGAGGAGACCATTAATTCTGCAAGATGTTTTTAGCGATGCTTCAAGATCTCGGTTTGATAGAAAGGACTAGTTAGAGAAGGAAACCATCTGATCACTTCAGATTGCACAATTAACTACTTAACAGCTGGAAAAAAGCTTGCAAGTGATGTGATTCTTCACACCAGCAGCACTTAGCTATTCCATCCACAGTTTTGAAATGCTTTGAACAGGAGATTAGTATCTTGCTCATTTTGCAGATGAGCAAACAGAAGTACAGAGGGGAGATGAATAGGCTCAAGCAGCAGGTCAACAGCAGAGCCAAAAGAATGAATCCTGGCTGTCTAAATCTGATCCGTTAGAGCTGAGGCAATAATGTGTCCCCTAGGATTATTTCATCTGCCAGTACTGACACAGCCAACATTTTCAAGGTTTGGGTTTTTTTTTTTCCTTCTTTCTGACTTGGGATTTTTTTTTTTCTCCCATAATGTGTGAATGAGATCCTTGGAGAAAGAGAATGTCTGAGCCTTTCCAAAACCACGAGACTCTCAGGTTCAGGCTAGGATGCAGCATGTACCACCTTTGCAATACTTACTGCAAAATCAGAATACTTCTTTGCACACTTGTTTTAAGAGAGCTATTTCCTTGAGCCTTGGGCCATCATCGAACCTCCATTTAGTGTTCCCACACTGTTGTGATGTTTTCTAGCAGGTCTAGAAATGGGAGCAGTGAGAGAGGGGCTCCATCACCCTGTAACTCATGGAGACAGCCACTTGTGTATCCTGCATGGTGGTGAGAGCCAGGAAACTTCCTCTTCTTTTCCTGGCTCTCATGCTGCCCATGCTTGGCCAGATCAGTTTGTTTGCTTTCCCCTGCCTCTGTACTCCTGGGACTCTGATCTGATCTAGTTATTCCATGGAACTAATTCACTGTTAATCATGAACCTGCAGCTAATTTGGGGTTTGAATTTGGTTATGGGAGTTCATCCAGGCTCTGCTTCTCACTTGAGAAGTCTTGCTGTTCCCCTTGCTCTGTTGTTCGTTAACTAGGTTTAAAATACATATTGTTGCTGGCATTGGAATCCATATCTGCTCCCGACATATGCTATTGGCACAATACCAACAGATGCTGTTAAGCAGTATCAAATCTTAAAGTGCAGCTATATTCTGAAGTGAGACTCTGTGAAAATGGCACCGTAGGGTTCCTCCCGTGTGTCTCGGCGATTTACACATGAAGTTCTCTCTTAAAGTAAAAGGTGCTGATTGTTTTTAGCAGTCACTTTGACAAATGAAACCTCTTATTGGATTTTGTTTTAAAGGAAATCTCAGTGAGGCTGGAGTATGGTTCTTGCTTCTGTCCTCGCTCACAGCTCCTGTCCTCCCACCTTGGTCTCAGCTATGCAGAGAGGGAGCTCCAGGGGCTGGGAGAGTCAGCGTTTGCCAGTGTGTACTGGTTTGAGGCTAATTGGAATATTTTAATAGAGAAAATTATACTATAGGCTGTGAAAGGAAAACAATGGTGGTGTCTACTTCACTCATAGGCTTGCTCAGATGGATAAGAATAAGTACTCAAAACATAGACAAGTCAGTGTCTCTGGGGCACAGCGTCTTGGTCTAGCAGCTTCTGGCTTTTTCTCCTCTCTGCTGAGTAACCTCACTAACCACTTTATCCTTCTAACCCACCTGGCTGATCCTCCAAGCTCACCTTGCACGTAAGGCAAACCTTGGGGTAAGGTATAAGTGTGGGGAGAAGGTGGAAGGGTGGTCAGAAGCCCCTCCTGGGGTCTCTGATTTTTGGGAGGGGTTTTGTGTTTCTGTATTACCTTTAACTTGTATATTTCTGTAAATATTCCTGTATATAATGTATATATCTGCTTGTGTATTGTGCTAAGCTGTAAATAGAGCTTCAGACCTTAACTTCCAGCTGTCTGAGTCTAGTCTGGGTGATTTTACAGAGTGCGGGGGGGCAAGGAACTCCCAAACCATTACACAGTGCCATAGGTTCAGGCTCCTCTTGCAGGTCATAAATGCTTGTATTTTGGTATTTGATAACAAGTTGTCACCCTCCCATTGAAATGCTCTTAAAAATGCAAAATCCTTTTGGGGGAATAGAAATTTCAGAGATGTCAACAAAGCATTGTCAGGAACTGAGGTTTATTTAAAAACAAATTGAATGAACACTGAGTTAATATTCTTTTTTCCCCCTTTCCACCCTTATTCTCCTTTTGTTTGCCTGAGATTAAATGATTATAAGCAAACTTTCTGCACAACTGACTCTTTGCTTATTGTTCCTCCTCCTATGAAGCACGGTGCCATCTGGCACATGGACAAGTGGGAAAGATTGATGGCTAACAAAGAGCACCATTCATTTACTTCTACCAGATTTGGACAGAAAGCAAACGTTTTTAATCAAATCTATATGTTTCTAAGGAAGATTGGCTGCTGAAAAATCTGCCAACAGCTGAATTTCCTCCCCTTCCCCACCCTGTGAGAATTACATCCTGCCAGGCTGATTCCTAGGTGGCACAGTATGGATGCCTTTCCTCCTGTGCAGTGTTTTCCTTCATGTTACTGAGGGAGCAGTAAGGTAAAAGGCTGGCGGTGCTCAGCATAAACATCAGTGGAAAGTTTGCCTGCAGTGCTTTTTCATTTTTTCAGAGAACAGTGAATGATTTATGGATTCCCTCTGCCTTTCTCTCTTCTCTCAAAAGTTCTACAGTCATGGGATAACACAGGAATTTAGGATCTGTGGGTCAGAGGACATTCAGCCGTGGTGCTCAGCTGGAAGAGGGAGATTCAGCTTTTCCTGCCAGGGCTGACTTGTGGTCCAGAGCAGCTGAGCCACAGCATCCTGTGGAAACCTAAATACTCTCAGTTAGAGAGCTTGGGGGAGGTTCTGGGAAGTAGTTTGGCTTCACTGAAAGGGAAGGTCACCAAAGACACGACTCAGGAAGGGTGGTTAAGGAAGAGATGATGGACATTTGTAGGGTTCAAGGAATATTGTCTCTGATGTTTAAATATTACTGCAGGTGCTAAATTAAGGCTGGCCTTGCTCAGCTGTGTTTCTTCACTAGGCACACAATGAGAGGGGCTTTTGCTTTATGCTCAGATACGAAAAGGAAAAAGAGGAAGCCATTTGAATATTAAATCCAGATGCCTTCAGTAATACCTATAAATTAATAGGATTTCATGCGCAGCATTCAAAAGCTTTGTAAAGAGGATGTGGGATATGTAAAGATAAAATGGATTTTGTAGTATTTTATAGCTGTGGAAAGAAAATTATTTTCATTTAGATTTTTTTTTTCCCCTTTGAAGTCTAATAATGGAGTTAATTGTCTCTAAGGACCAGGATCTGAAGCTTTGAAAATGATCCTTTCTCTGCAGTGGTACTGCATTTTCTGGGAAGTTGCATCTGTGGGTATACACCTTGTTATGGTGCATGCAGCCTTGCACAGAAGTCCTCTGTGTGCATGTGGAGGCAGTGAGTGAAACTCGGAGCACAGGGCTTGAAGTAGGACCAGATTTTTACTATTGGACAGTTCCTCCTGTTACAAAACATAATGTCTTTCATAGTCTCTCATGCCCTAGTTTCCAGGTTGGGAAGTCTTGGCAGTGCTTTGACTTGCTAGCTTTCATCTGTGACTTGAGTAAATAGATGGTGATGATGCAATGTAGAAGTGCTGGCTCTGAAAATGCTGAATCAATGATCAGACCCTCTGGGCAGCAGGAACATTTCCTTGGTGTCTACCCTGCAGCAAAAACTCTTCTGTCTCCCAGCCAGAGGACACTGATGGAACCCCACTTCATCTGGCACTTGTTTCAATACATTTACTACCACAGCATCATGGAATCCTAGGGGTTAGAAAGGACCTCTGGAGATCATCTAGTCCAACCTCCCTGCTAAAATATATACACGTAGAGAAGTTGCACAAGAATGTGTCCAGACGGGTTTCGAATGAGTAGGAGACTCCACAACCTCTCTGGGCAGCCTGTTCAGTGCTCTGGCACCCTCACAGTGAGGAAGTTTTTCCTTTCGTTTTGCATGGTTGTGTACTTCTTCATGGTATCACTCCTTCACTCCTCTGGAGTCAGCACAGGGAGATGGATGCTTGGCTTCAGCATGCCGAAGAGTTAATCACAGCTTGTTGAAGATGGTGCTGAAACTGCCCTGCCCCTCCTGCTTTGGCTGCAGTGCTTATTGCAGGCACAGCTCCAAACTGCTGCAGGTCTGAGCCCGGGGTGTCCTGGGGCTCACAGCTGGGGTTCCTCACCTGGATGAGAGCATTTGCATAGGTTTGGGTAGCAGCACCAAAGGGAAGGCGAGACAGCTCTACTGCTTGGTGTTTGAAGGAGAAATAAAACCGACCTGGAGAAGGGAGTGACTGTGTTGACACAAAAAGTTTCCAACTCTTATATTTATATAACAGTTCAGAGCTTAAGTTGCTCTCGAAGCAGGCAGATTTATATCCCTTCCAAGCCTTGCTACATACTGTTCCCCTCTTTTCTTCCTGCTGCTATAAATCTGGATGCTCTTGTTGATATAAATATTCTGTCTTTTAAAGAATTTTGCTAAACTTTGTGGGAGCTGAATCAAGTCTTGTGGGCTTTGCTTTTCTTTGCTTTGGGCGATTTCTTCCTTTATCAGTCTTTAATTTGCTGCCTTTTAAATTTTTCTTTGCATCTTTTTTACATAAAAGGAGACTGTTAAATTAAAGTGTATTTCAGCCATAGAGACATCTGGCATTTGTGTTTGAAAGAGAAAGGTTGAATTTCTCTGTTTTTAAGGTGGTTGGTATAACAAAAGTGGCTCTGAAGAGAGTGGCATGTCCAGGAAAGGGTTGGGATGGAAATATGCATATTCCCTTCTCCCTTCAAACATGCTGATGCAGCCTTTTAGCAGGACAAAAGTGAGAAGCAGTGGCAAAACCTGAAAGTCTTTAGTTTTGCTCTCCTGTAAATCTCCACAAAGGCCTTAAGAGATGAAGCCAGTGATGCTGCTAAAGGTCAGTGGTGCTCCTCTGGGAGTGCCTGGAGTCATTCAGTCCCCAGGAGGGTGTGGAGTCCCTGCTCCTCGGGTCTGACAGTGCTCTGCCCCGCTGGGAACAGCCCTGACAAGTGCTCTTTGGAGTAAGCCACATGACTTCAGTTTTTTGAGTGGCTTAGTTTGATGTGCAAGAGCTGAAAACCCTCACATATTAGTCCTGTAAAGAGAAGGCTCTTGTAATATTCTTCATGCCTGTCAGAAAACAGTGTGTAGGTTGGGGAACCAATATGAAGCTATGCTTAGGGCTGGGTGCCAGAGTGTCAGTCTACCCTTTCCTGACTGGCCTTAGTGATGATTTTCATGCCTTAAATGTGTACTTAACTGGCAACGTGGCTCAGCGAGCTGCTGTGCAGCCTGCAGAAGTGAAGGGGAGGCTTTGCATTGTCTTCTGTGGGTTGTGTATTAAGTCTCAGGAGAATAATAATATCATGGTTTACTTGGCAGTAACAATGCTAGCAGTGCTGTCTGACTGCAGACAATAAACTGAGCAAGTTATGGAAAACATGATAGCCCTCTCCTGAACAGGAGGGAAGTCACTCAGATGTGAAAGCCATCCATTGTGCATACTGCCTCTGTGGAAACTTTCAGCAGGGTAGCTTTGACATATGGGTCCTATGTAGATGAGGTGCCAGACCTTAACTAGGTAAAGATATAATGACATTCTCAGTGGAATCACTCAGAGCAAAGTATGGCACCTTCTTTGAAAGCTCCCAGATAGGTAAGGTACCTGCCTGGATGTTTGAGGTGCAGGGATCCTGAGTTTGCTGAAGTATTCAGGGCTGGGCACTAGAACCCTACTTGCTGTAAGATCCCCCCTTCAGCAGTTTTGCTCTGAAGCTGGCAGTGTGGTTTGTCAAGTCTTGGGGAGTAGGCCTTTGATTTTGAAGCTGTTTTATACAAATGTACTTCACCTTTTCACCATTATGGGTGTGCTCCTGCTGCCATCAGAAATCTCTGAGTGTCAGTGGAGGAAGTGCTCTGGGTTTGATGCTGAATTAATGAAGTGGACTCTCAAGCATCAGCATGCTTCCTGCAGAGGGATGGAGGCAAAGCAGTGTTTGAATATTCATGCAGGTTTAGTTTCCACCAAAGCCTCTTCTTCTGCATGTGATAGGGGAAGTGCCTTTCCTCTCTTTGCTGAATCTGCTTTTCGCTTTGAAATCTTGGGTAGCCTTGTGCAGAAACCAGAAAAGCAAGGGCTGTAGGGGGAAGAAGCAGCACTTAAGTCTTACCTTGGTTAAGCAGAATAGCTGCATGTGCATAGCATGAATAATTGCTACTGCTGCACACCACAGCGTAGCCTCTCTGATGTCTTGCTTCAGTGTCACTGAGCAGAGTAGCATAGGAGAGGTGGAGTTTCTCATTGCTGACCTTTCCAACACAGGCCAGCTGGCAGGGGAGGCCTCTTTGGCACAGGTACTCCAGGATTGCTGGAGGAGTAATGCACAGCAGAAAGGTTTTGGGGTCATGGAGGATAAGATGTAGACTAAAGCCTTCTTTGCTTTGTGTCCATAGACAGTTACATACTGATTATTTAAAAGAAAAAGGAGGCTGGAGACACCCACAAGATAATATGAGTTGCTCTGGTGGGTCACAGCTAACCTGTGTTTTCCTGCAGCTCCCAAGACCAATGAGTGGGGAGGGGGAAGCATGACTGAGACTAAGGCTAATTCTGTGCCACAGTTGCAGGACTTCAGGTCGCCTCTGCTATAATTTGATCTTAGTGGAATGGTTTGAAGCAGGAGCAGAACTTCCCATTAGTTGTCCCCTAATGGTCTGTTGAAGTCTACAGAGGAGCCCTCTTAAGAGCAGGTTGTCTGTTTGCAGCAAAGCATGTGCTATCATCAGTGACTGCATGGAGCAGATGCCTGCAGCCGGGGGGTGGGAGCTGCTGGAGCAGCCATTCAGCTCAGGAGGCTACTGGTGGCAGGAGGATGAGTGCAAATCTTTATCACCCAAGCCCTCAGTTCACCTATTCTTCCTTCACAGGAGCAAGTCTCATTCCCAATAATGAAAAAAAAACCAAAAACCAAACAAAATTTGGAGCTCAAAACAGTGGATGAATTTCACTTAAGCCCATAAAATTGTTGAAAGGGCACAGTTTTTGTTGTGTGAGCAGAAGTGGTTGATGTATTCAGCAAGAAGAGTTATTGTGAGGCTCCAGTTTTGAGACTTCAGTGGGACTTAATGTTCTCTGCAGAAGACACAAACATGCAGACAGTTGGTACTGACTTGCTGATGTTTGTCCAGCGAGCCTGAGTATTTGTGGTCCTGCTTATGCACCTCTTGCATTTATGGCTGGCACTCTGAAATATATAGCTGCTTTAAAAAACACAAAGAGAGCACAGAAGGAGTCCATTACTTTGCTTATTTGAAACAAGGTGAGGAAGACTGAACAGAGATTAAGCCAGTGTTTTTAAACTGGAGGAGTGCAAATCCTCAAGGAACCCAGTGGTCTGATCATCAGAGGTAATTAGTAGGTAGCCCTATTAATTTTAATGGCAGCTCTGAGCCGTTAGAGCCTGGGTATTGCCTCTATATTTTAAATATTATTAAATGCTCCATGCTTTAAGTACTTCATTGTTCTCATTTAAGGAGAAAAAAAATTCAGCTTGTTCATTGGGTGCCTTGTTTTAAATTATTTTTATTTTTAGTGCCCACTGGAAAATGGGTACAATCTTCTGGGAGGAAAGTTGCTATTAAAATAATTGCACTCCTGCACTGCTCACAGCTTTGGGGAAATCCCTTCAGCCTGTACTTGGTAAGAGGCACCAGGTAATGAAGATGTTTGCTGATAATCCTTGGCTTTGAACATTTCTCCATGAATAAAGCTGTACAGCAACACAGCGTTTGAGTGACGGATGCTGGAAGCATCATGCAGTGCCACAAGAAGTCGTTTGACACTGGAGCAGGATAAGTGGTCCTGCCAAGTTTTAACAGCCTTTTATTTTTCTGGCTGGTGGGTCCGATTCTTGAGTGGCAGAGGCTGATTTGAAAGGATGACCCTCAGCATTTCCAAAAGCTCTCATGTGACTGCATGCCTTGTGTCTCCCCTTACTCCTTTGCTCCCTCCCTATGGGCAGTACCCTGGGATCTAAATTGAGCTTGGAAAACAGAGTCGTTTTGAAGCCCCAATTCTGCATGGGGTGGTACCAGCAGCTGAAGAGGTTTGCATGTGGGGGTGATGATGACCTATTGCAAGAGGGGAGGATGGTGTGGCTGGCTGCGCTTGGACTGGCAATGTTCTGCACAGGGATGTGACCTCCCTCTGGGTTTGGGAGTGGAACTGAGGAGTGTTTAACCTTTCCATGGTGCTCTGTGGTGAGTGAGGTGAGATGAGGTAGAAACCCCAAGTCCAGTGATTTCTTTGAGGAGGGCGTGGCAGCCTGTCAGATCCCAAGGTAATTTGACTTTAATTGCTTGTCAAGTGGGAGAGATTAGAACATTTCCTAGGCTTTCATTTATTTTACTTTTTATTCTGGGTTTTATTCTGTGAATGGAGCAACCTGAGGCCATGCCACAGAAACCCATCTGCCTTACAGCTGACCCATGTGTGGTGTGGTTGGCTTTGCCATGGGACCCTGAACGAGGAGCTGGTCAGTATTTGTAGATATCTTTAGGGCACGGAGTAGTCCTTGAGCACTCCTGGTGTGATACGGGTGAGAGGTGTTTGAGAGCGCTGCAGTTAAATGCAGTCAGGCATAGCACAAGCAGATGTCCTTGCGGGAGGGAGGAAGAATTGAGCTGTGGTGGCAGCCTGTGTGATACCCAAAAATCCCTTGTGGAGGGAAACTGCTCCAATGCTCATCTTTTTGTACTCACTTCAGGTGTAAAATATGTCCTGCAGCTTCTCCCCTAGTACCAATATCTTGCACGTGTGGCTTGTACCTGAATGTGCGCAAAGTGTTTCAAAACTACCTGGTCTTTCTGTGTTGGAGGACTGGGAGACAAGGCAGTAAAAACAAGCCACTGCCATTTCCAAGCAACCTCCTTTGTCTGGCACTGAAACTCAACGTTGCTTGCAGCTTCCTGCCTTCACAGACAGCAGAAAGTGAGCCATCCTGTACACAGCTCTGGATGTATACCTCCCTTTGCCTCTGACCTGTAGGAAGCAGGCTCTCAGTGTAGATGACAGGTACCATGTCAGCTGATTTTATATTAACATAAAACTCCACCCATGCTGTTATCTTCCGTGGGATGCATTTTGAGGCTACCTAGTACTGGAACATCTTCACAGGCTCACAACAGGCTGCTGAGTGAATCCAAGGTGGTGTACTCAGCATTTAGCCGGCACTGCACTGGCCAGGTTGATTTTAGTGGAGCAGATGTCTGTTAATCTTTGTGAGAAGCTACCTTGCCATTCTATCAAGCACAGTGCAGGGGACAGATGTTTGATGAAACCACTGAAATATTTAACTAGGATATTTTTCCCCCTGCAGCCGAGATTGCTTGTTGTGCCTATTAATCTTTTACAAGGCTTGCATCTGCTCAGAGGTGGGTTGTTTGAGGCTTCAGATGAACTTTGTGTATGTGTGTGGTTTGAAAGAGAGGTATAATGAACAAACATGATGTGTATAGGAATAAATTGAATGCATAAAGCAGGCAAATTAATCCCTCAGTCTCTAAAAGTCTCTTCCAATAACAATAATTTTAAAAATACTGTAGTGCTCCTTTTCCTGTGGGTGTTTACTTCTCTCTTTCAGGAGCATCTTTACCCTCCAGTTAGTGTAATTAAGATTTCAACTGGCATGTTCTCAAAGAGAGTTTGTCCTTTCATATGTACAGTCTTGTAAAGCCTGGATGCAGTACTGCTGGGTAATGCAGAGCTCATCTGTCCTACTGCCCTTTCCTCTGATCTCACATTTAGCACATTTGATTAGGTCTTATGGTGGGTGAAGCTCCTGCTGCATCAGTAGAAGGATAAAGGAAAGACTAAGAGGTAGTTAACCACTCACTCCAAGTTAGCAGTAGTCTTGTTTATTAAGAATTTATTTTCAACTAAGACAGTACCTTTCTGTAACACTTAGCTCTTCTGCATAAGCTACTGATCAGACTCAGTTGTGTTTTCATTTCCTCTTGTTATGGCAGTTACACTTTGCCTGTAGCTGCTGGTGGAAGCATCATCAAAACTTTGGATAACCTGCTAGATTGAAAAAGCAGTGACAGCACATACATGCAAAACTTCTCCTCCCTCCCCCCAAGATGTACCACCTTAGACAGTATTTTATACACTGTGTCACACTTTCAAATAAAAAGCCATCCCTAATTAATACATAATAAAGCTTGTGAAGTAATTAAAAAGCTCTCTGAAACACAGTTTTTCCTTTCTTGCTACTGACTTAATGGCCCGTAGCTTGGGTGAGGTTTTTGCCTAGTCTGTTTTAGCACACTTGTCTTTTGAAAGCCACAGTTCTGAGATTAAAGTTCAGTATTGTCATGGATGTAAATACAGCCTTTGTTGTCTTTAAAATTAGTTGGTTTATGAATTCTCCTTTCCCCCATATGTTAACTGAATCAGAGTAAAACGGGGAATTGTCACATGGACCCATCTAGCTTTCTGCTTCTCCAAAGAAATGACAAGTTATTCACTCTATTTTTAGAAATAAGAGTAACACTAGTTTGGAAATATTTTAGCACAGTTAGTTTTACTAACCACTTGGAGAACATCCGAGGGCAGTGCCATGAGGTGATGGTGTCCAATGATAATTACACTTCAGCAGAACAGGACTACTGGATGAACAGCTCAGGCTCAGGCATTTCTATCCAGCCTGTGCTTTAAGGTCTGGAATTAATTCATTTTTAAGCATAAAGATTTCTTCTCTGCCTATTCACATCTTATGTGCCAGATTAATTTGCTTAGTCTGTGAAATTCACTTGATATTTTCTGTTTGCCTGAAACCTGCCTAGTTTGAATCATCTTGCTCATGTCACAGAAAGTGACTAAAATCCCAGCAATGTCTTTTCTTAGTAAATGTTCTCAGAAAATGTCCTCACTTAATTGTAATTGAAAATTAATTGTTCAGCTGTCTGTCTTCTCTTTCTTATGCCTCATGTATTCTGCCCAGTAACATTCTTCTTCCATATGATTCATTAGTCTTCAGCTTGCTTAAAAATATCCTGGACAAGGAAGACATATTAGCAAAGTCATAACTATATTGGCGGATGAAAATTCTCTTCTCAAGTGTCTGCCTAGGTGCCAAGATCCCATCATGCATCCAGAGGATAAATGAGTGGGCTGTAAATGAATGAGCTTTTGAAAGGCTTTTGTTAATCACCACCTAAAGTGGGCAGAGAGCTTGCAGACTGTACAGAAAAAAATCCAGCAGACCTGGTTCAGTATTTTTATCGTCATCTTTTTACTCATTATCACGATGATTTTTGAATGCAAGAGCTCCTTGTTCCTGTTCCTCCTGGAAAGTCTCTTGTTCTGGACCTTGAATCATCTGTCTCCATGCATATAATAGCTGGATAGTCCTGAAGGCTGCTCAACTTCAGTCAAATATTGTAAACTCTTCAGAGTTATTAATTAATCTTGCTAGGTAATTACAAATTTGCTGTGGCCTGCTTACCTGACATGCACGTCTCCCTTGTGGCAGTCCTGTGGGGAAGCCCCTGGATGCTTGCTAGGGAAAAATAAGTATCATTTTCTAAATAATTGGTGTCACCTGAGAGGAAAAAAAAAAACCCAAACCAAAACACAGCAGGGAAATCACAGTTCTTATTTGAAGTATATTTGCTTTGTTGTGATTTGCCCTGATTCCCTTGTTTTACAAATGAAGCCCAGATGAGGGAAAGCATCCTGTGGAAGAGGGATGGGAGGAGAATCTCAGCAGAGGTCCTATGTGCATGCTGCCAGCTGCTGCGGGGATCTGGAGGGCTGACTTCACAGCCCTTTTATATCTTCTTGGGAATGACTTCTCTGCTAATGGTGTCTAGCTGATTTTAGGATGGATGAGGAAAATGTGGGGTCTTGAGTTTAACTTAGGGATAGAGCAAATGACAGAAGTGACAGAGTTTTTTTAACTGGTGAGTGTGGCTGTGAGTACAGCTTGAAATACAATCCTCTTCCTACATTAAGGAAGAGGAAGAGATGGAGTGTTGGAAAGGTGGAGCCAGGCTCTTCTCAGTTGATAGGACAAGGGTCAACAGGTCCAAGCTGGAGCAGAGGAGGTTCCATGTAAACATAAGGAAAGACTTTTTCACTGCGGGGGTAACAGAGCCCTGGAACAGGCTGCCCAGAGAGGTTGTGGAGTCTGGAGACTTTCAAAACCTGCCTGGATGTGTTCCTATGTGACCTGCCCTAGGTAATCGTGCTCTGGCAGGGGGATTGGACTTGATCCCTCAAGGTCCCTTCCAACCTCTAACATTCTGTGATCCTATGTGAAAAAATCTTGAGGACCTGAAGTGTGACCTCAGACCTCTCTTTATATGTGTCAGGTCTTCCATCTGTTGCACAAACACTTAGGAGCCAGCGTGAGTCACGGCGCTGCAGACAGCAGAACTGGCAGCGCCTCAGGTGTGTGTCTGTGTTTGCAGGGATAGGCTGCAGGTGTTATGGCTGGGCAATGCATCTCACTTTGGCAAAATAATAGCACATGTCAAGCTTTCCTTTTGCTTACCTTCATAGATTATTATGTAGGACATCCAAACTGTCTTTCTAAATACATCAAAATTTAGTACAAGGAGCACTAAAGGAGTACAAGAAAATTAAAATGGAAAGCAGAAGCAAGGCAGGCATTTATAAATGATTGAACTAAATTATACTCAGTAGAATGAGCTGCAGCTGTGACAGTGATGTTTCTTTCTTCAGGTAAATAACATTACCCATCATTACTGGTTATGCTAAAAGGCCATAATTCCATGTTAACTTGCCTTATTGAAGCCTGATAAGTCATAGCCTAATCTCCATTACCAGGCTGCCCATAAATATTAGAGATATGTGGTATGGGAAAGGTAAGAAATGAAATCTGGTTTCGATGCAGCAGTATCGGTGTTGGCTGGCCTCTGATGGGCCAGAGCTGAGTCATTTTAGATAAAGCAATTCCTTTAGTACATAGGATGACTTTTCATTTTCCGGTAAGTAAGTGGAAAACTGTATTGTCACCTATACCCTTTTTTTTTTTTTTTTTTTTCCAGAAATCCTCAGTGCCCTTTGCATGGGAAGAAATACAAACAAGTTTCAGCTTTAAAGTTGCGAGTGTATGGTGGTGTTGTACCACAAATGCAATACCACCGTTGTTTTCACTTCAGTGAGTTGCTGCTCTTTGTGGACAGTAAAACTACAGGCTGTTGAAATGATATGGCATAATAATGGAGCTAAATCCACATGCTGAAATTATCCTGTGTGGTTTTGACGTTTTATTAAATTGATGAGTAGGTAAAAGGTTGAATTCTCCCCCCACCTCACTCCTTGCTACTAGAGATTGAGAGAAAACAAAGCAACACAGCTATTTTTAGCCAGTTATTCCTAGAAAACACAATTGGATTTTTTTTACTTCTTCATGCCAAAGCAGTTGAGCACGTGCATCCTTTCTGATGGCAAGGAAGCACAGGACACTGTAGTTTCTTCATCTGAACTTCCAAGCTTGAAGGGGAAGAAAAATCTTGAGACAAAAGTGTTGGAGTGAATCAAAGTGAAATAAGTTAGGGCATGAGCTCAGAAAATAGCAGTGCCAACTGGCTGTGTGCAGGGAGCACAGGAAGCCTGTTCTGTCCATCTTCCCAGCTGAGACTGCAACCTGCATTTAGGGAGGATATCTAAGGATAGATGTACTTTTGCTGTTTGCCCTGGGCAAGGTGAGGTATGCACAGCAGCATTCTGATGACAGCCATAGTGTTTTGGAAATAAAGGTGAAACTGGTTTCCATCACTCTGGGGTATGTTTTCTTCTGATTTTAGTTAGAATGTTGCTGATTTTTTTCATTGCTCTCTGTTATCACTGTGTTTTCAAGATTGCTTTGGATGTATTGAGGGATCATAAGGGGAAAATTAAATGAAGCAACGTATTTTGCATGTCATTTTCTTGCTGCCAGTTGGGTCTTAGTGGTACCATTAGTGATGTTAGGACACATAGCCTTACCTGAGTGAGTTTTGCTCCCCTTTCAGGATATTTGGCTGGATTTTCGAACATTTTGGTGGGTTGCCATATATACTGAAACTGGAAAGTGCTTTTCACAAATTCAGTTACTTTTTGAGCTTTCAAAGTTTTCTTGCTCTCAACCCTCTTGTATCAGTCTGTATTTGTGGGAGCCCTCCAGGGCTATAAACAATCTTTGTTGACTCAATTAGTTGGTTCACAGTGTGAGTGACAGCAAGTGTACTCAGGTCTGGTGGAATGCAATTGGAGAGCATCCACGGATCCCAAAAGAAAACTGACATTGAGATGATCAAAGAATCTTTTTTTTCTGCAGAGCCTGGCACTGTAGGGCTGCATGTGACAGTCTCAAAGCTTATTTCACTTACATGAGCATTCAGAATTGTTGATTTTGTTACATTTATCTTGGTAGCATCCAGCTCTGTTCCTAACCAAGACGGTTACTGTCATAGATGCTTAGTGAAGCTACTGGTGAAGTCCAGGAGACTTCACTCTAGGTGGTCATAGATAAAGTTGAGCACAGTACACTCTATGCTCTCCTGCTCTCTCTTTGCAAACTCCCAAGTACAGTAGAAAAAATTAATGAACTTTATATAGCTTCTTAAGAGAAAATGAAGTTTGTGTGTCTGTAAGGTGTGGGGTCCTTTGTGTGTGTGTGCATGCAGCTTATGGTTCTTATTAATAAAAATTGCTTTGTGAAATGTGGTTACTGGAACTGGCAAGTGTGTATTGGTTGCAGTAGTCAAGGAGCTGAATGCAAGCAGCAGGCTACTAATACAGCCCTACAGTATCCTTGTTGGTGCGCTTTAAAGTTAGTATCTTTGGACTCTACTTGTATTAATTGCCTCTTGGGTTTAGCTGCTTGAAATGTGAAGATCCTGATAGCAAATCTCAGACTGACTTGGTAGTTGTGTTGGTTAAACCAGTGTGAAGACTACAGTTACAGATCATGAACTGGTTGTAAAAGCTGACTCTGATGGTTAGGGGAGTGTTAAATGTGCCCCTAATCATAACAGTTTGATTTTGAGCATTTGTGCATATGCAGCTGAAGAATGAGAAGTATCTCTGTAAATCACAACTGAAATGCAGGCAGTGAAGAGCTAAAGAGCAGGGAAAGAGAGCATAAGCATCAGAAGGACTGTATTTCTGCCCAAAGTGAAGTTGCAGAACTGTGTTTTGTCCCCTCCACACTACTCCTGAGCTCCTCTAGATCCTACATTTCCTGAAAGTAAAAATTTGTTTCCCTCCCTCTCTGACTGTGAATCATAGTGCTGTCTCCTTTGGCCTGAACTCACAACTGTGATTCCACAAAGTGCAAGATCAGACCAGTCTGGAAACTTAAGCTGTCGAGTTCAATTTAAAGAAAGAGGATTTTTATTTAGTTTGGTTTCTTCAAATGTGAACATCAGGAAGACAAGCCAATGGCATCTACCACATTATTGCTATGTTGTGTTTAGGGTTAGAAAGCTTATTGTAATACAAACACAGACTGGCATCTGTTTTTGTTTCAGCTTTAGTGGCTGAAAGTCACCAAAATGCAGCATGCTTTTGAAACCCAGTCAGATAATAGAGGGGAAAGGGAAAGGTTAGCCAAGCAGCCCACTCCACATGGGACTGTTACCCCTACTAAAATGTCCCTGTGTGTGTCTTGGATGTTGGTAAGGAGCTTGCCTGTTGGTTTGGAGGAAAATTCTTTTGAACGTAGATAGTAATTTCATAATTAGCCTTTAAAATTACATGGTAGTGAAAACTTGGGAAACATTAAAGCATCTGGTTTATATTTTAGCTATTCTCATCTTGATCCTTCTGGCTGCCCTCGAAAAAATGAGAGTGAAAAAGCTAATGTGCTTTGACTTAGTGTGAGGACTAGTTAGAAGGGTAAAGGTGATTATAAGCAGCTACAGAACTGGCCACAAGCATGTCCACAGGTAGTTTTTGAACATGTTAAAATGCTTCTTTTTAGCCATGGGTATTCTAAGCCAGCTCAGTTCCTAATTATAAGGCCACTTAAGCTCAAACCATTTAAAGTGTTTTTAGAACTTGCCTACAGGAGACTGCACCTATTATGTTATTGTAAAATCACACCTTTCAGTTTAAGTAGGGAGAACCACATGGCTGGATCAAGCCTTGCAATTACCCTCCACCTGTCAAGAACGTCTGTGTCCAACAGAAGCTACAGCCCGAAGCTCTGTAGAGTGGAGATGTTTGGGGCTTTGTCTCTGGTACTTGAGAAAAGGCTTCTTACCATGCAGATCTATATGAAACATTTTCGGCATCCTCACTTATAATGAGTCATAGACTAACAAAAATCAAGAAAATCAATTTATCAGTCTTTAATTTTGTATTGTAGAACTCAATTGCTTATCTATAATAGGAGAGGTGTTTTTAAAATTGTATTGTATTAATATTTAGTCTAAACAATGTTTAAGATATTTTCTGTCTCATTTATTCTGCCTGGATGGCTGCTATTTTTAAATGTCAGTTTGCTTTTCTGTAAAATTAAATGTAAGGTGATGACTAACATCACAGCTTTACCCAGCAACTCAGACATTTGCATATTCCTAGGGCCTTCATTCAAACAAACAAAAAAAGGCTAGGTAGGAAAAAAAATGGTTTGGGGAATGCATTAGGGAAAGATTCTTAGGATCAGCAAATGTTGTCATCTGAATTGTCATTTCCCCATCAAATCCACATGAGTTTCTTGCCCATTTTTGCTTTTGTTTGTGTTCTTCGGTGGTACGATTCTGTTTGTTTGGTTTGGAGTTTTTTATTGTTTCATATGTTTTTTTGGATTTTTCCTTTTGGGAACATCTTCAGAAAACTTGGAAGCTCATGTCTGCCCCAGGTTTAAAGGAAAGAATGTATTGGCTGCTTCCCTTCTGGAAGGGGTATTGCTTGCAGAGAACCCAGGCCTATTAAGTCCTTGCTCTGGAATACCGAATCGAGTAGGCAGTTTCTGACACTGAAGAGCAGAATGGCAAATAACACTTTTCCCTGGGTCTGCAGTGACACATACATGGTGATTATTCACGAGATAGAGACAGAAGTGTTGAAAGTCAGCAGTGGAAGTTGAACCTCTGGCATGCAGATTGCACCTGGGGTTTGTGGTGCCAGTGATGGACATATCCTGTGCCCAGGAGCACAGCTGAAAGACTCCTGATTGGTTTCAAATCGGGGTTTCTTTGCAGCTTTGGTGGGGACCTTTGTTACTTGCTGAATGTGCTGGGATGCTCTGGGGTTTGCCATGGAGCTGGTCAATACTGCAAGGTGCAGCCAAGACAGCAGAAGATGCAGAGTATGGCAAGCTGCTGAGCCTTGGTTGTGTTCCACACCTTGTTGAGAGAGCATGAGATCTTAAAAATTATCGATCTTGTCATCATGGTACTTCTCTGCCTCTTGGCACCTTTATACCCATTCTACTTGCAGGAGTATTTTAAAGCCCTGAAACAGTCAAGCTTGTAATCTAAATATCTCTTGAGAACACAACAGCAAAATCGTGTGTTTGTGTCTGACAGTTGAGCAAGACAAGGCTAGTGACACCTCCAGCTTGAATTTTTGTTCTTACAGACCTACTGTATTCTCTCAGCTCAGCCAGCACTTAAACCCCCCTCCATGCTTTGCCCAAAGCTCTTTTGTTTTGCTACCTGCTGAACTGATCCCTGGCCTCTGGAATTTTAACCTGTTGAATTTATCTAAAGTGGGATATTTTCTGAGTGCTAACAATGTATGAACTTTTCAAATCCACAAACTCTGTGAACACTGCATTCAGGGCAGAGTAATAGATGTACCTCCTCTTTTACAGGGTGATCTAGACTGTGATGGTGGTTTAGAAATAAACCTTATTAATAATTGTTCTTCATAACACCTCTATTATTAGCAAAGATATTTATTCACAACTGCTTTGATTCTCCTTTCTTCAGCCTCAGCTGCAGTGCAAGGGGCACCATGAAACTCATCATTTGAAGTCCTGGAGGGGAGGGGTGAGAAGGGGCAAAGGGAAGTTCCTCTGTGAGTAACAAAACAGATATGTGTGAGTGATTTCTGCTGGGAAAAAGGCAAGGAAAGGGAATGGGGGAAAAAAAGATAAAATATCTAAGAGTGCCTTGTTTGTTTAAACAAGCTTTGTTTTGTTTTGTTTAAAAAAAATAAAAAATCAGAAAGATTTCGTATGATGAAGGGAATTGAAGGGTGAAAACATGAATTCAGCAGCAGAGATGTGAGGATCTGGCAGCCTAAGATGGAGTGGAATCACTGTGCATCCAACCCAAGCCAGCAAGGTGAAAGATTCAAACTTAGCTAGAGCCATTTAGCTGCTGTGACAATACTTGATGCTTGCCTGGGAGAAAGGTTGAGGTTTTTTGGTGTCTTCCCTGCTTCCTGATCCCAGCTCTCATGTATGCCAGGGAAAGGAAGCTCCTAAATAAGCTTGCAAATACAAACTGTACCCCAGTTGCAAAGTGCGGGGAAAAAAGTCTCAGCCTGAAATACTGGTATGAGGGGAAGCTTTATTCCAGGCATACCTCTAAAATGCATATTTCCAGTGCATATTCCCAGAATTTATTAGAGAGCATGCCCTGAGCCAAGTTATGATGTTTTCAGGTTTTTGTTCCCAGGGCCAAGCCACCCTCAATGTTGATCAGCAAATAAAAGCACCGCATGACCCACACACTTGGCTAGCAGTGCCCCAGCCATCTTGTTAGCATTTGAAGTACAACTTGCATAGATTTCCCAAGCAAGCTCAGTAATTTTATGTTTGGAGAGTTCAAGCCAACTGGTCCTACTTCCAAGAGAAACTGTGTTCACCCACTTTAGCTTTAAAACAAAAGAGAAAGGAAAAGGGTTTCTATGGCTTGGGTTTACTCTGTCTCATGGGGCTGCATAACTACCCTCCTGAAATATCTTTTATGATAGAATAGTGAATTTCAACTTATTTTCTTGAGTTACCTTTAAAAAAAATTTACTGAGGTGCTGGTCTCAGTGGAGGGAATTCAACTTCACTTAGTGATTGTCTTGGGGTGTTTGTAGAAATATTCAAATTAGGACAAACTGGATGACAGCTGCAGTGCCATGGCTTTTGTACCCTCTGAGAGGGCTAGGCTGTCTTTACCATCTTTTAATCCAGCCCAGCCTCGGATTTGTGAAAAGGTTGGGACAAATAAGAAGGTTGCTGGTGGACTTCCCCAGTCTGAAAACGCAAAGAGGGAAGTGTATGCTTTTGCTGGAGCCTCTGGGGAAGTCAATGAATGAACATCTGGAAAAAGTTAACTATTACTTACTGCAATAAAATACCAAAATGCAAGGTGGCTAACAGCCAGGGAATGGCTGATGATAGAGAGTGGATTACGTTGTGTAAACTGCACAGAGGTCTCTCCTGCTGCCTTTACCTTGAGCCCGTACCAGCGCCTACGTAGAACCTGCTGCCTTTACTCGGGTTTGTCCCCGCCCTGTTTGAACCAGCTCTCCTCTGAACTGTCAGGCATCTGCTTTCCGAAATCCTAACCAGGACTGTGAAGTGACTTATGCCTGTGACAGATGTTTCAGAAACACTTGTACTTTATTTAGCTATCTAAATGGAGATGCCTTTTAGGAATCTGATCTTTGTAAGAGACATTTTCAGACAATTGGGTCCCTAATTGTAAAAAGGGCTAAAGGTAAGTTTTAAACCTGGTGAAAGCAATCATCTGATATTCAGATAGCTTTCTTTTTAAACACCGCATCCTCAGCTGATGGATCCATTCAGTTTCTGCTTCCAATTTGTATATGTGAATAACAGAATCATAGAATGGTAAGGTTGGAAGGGACCTCAAGGATCATCTAGTTCCAACCCCTTGCCATAGGCAGGGACACCTCCCACTAGTACAGGTCACTCAAGGCCGCATCCAACCTGGCCTTGAACAACTCCAGGAAGGGAGCATCCACAACCTCCCTGGGCAGTCTGTGCCAGTGTCTCACCACCCTCACTGGAAAGAACTTCCTCCTAACATCCAGTTTCTATCTCCCCTCTCCCAGTTCAAACCCATTGCTCTTTGTCCTGTCATTGCAAGACCTTGTCAATAATCCCTCCCCAGCCTTTCTCTAGGCCCATTTCAGACACTGGAAGGCTACTGTAAGGTCTTCTCAAAGCCTTCTCTTCTCCAGGCTGCACAGCCCCAACTCTCATAGCCTGTCTTCATAGGAGAGCTGCTGCAGCCCTCTGAGCATCTTTGAGCTAACCCCTACAAGTTTTTTAAGATGAGTCTAAGGTTGTGGCTTGTGTTTTCCCTTGACTTGATATATATTCCCGACTGGTTTGTCATGTTAATGGACTTTGGGTAAACCTTATTCCACTTCCACTGCCATCTTTTGGAGGTCTTTTGCCTCTTCTGATCTCCCTTCTCCAGTGTTCAGTAACAGCACCTTTTTTATTTTGAATCATAGAATGGTAAGGTTGGAAGGGACCTCAAGGATCATCTAGTTCCAACCCCCTGCCATAGGCAGGGACACCTCCCACTAGTACAGGTCACTCAAGGTCTCCTCCAACCTGGCCTTGAACACCTCCAGGGAGGGAGCATCCGCAACCTCCCTGGGCAACCTGTGCCAGTGCCTCACCACCCTCACTGGAAAGAACTTCCTCCTGACATCCAGTCTAAATCTTCTCTCTGCCAATTTAAACCCATTACCCCTCGTCCTGTCATTACAAGACCTTGTAAAAATGAACCTTCGTGATTCCTCATTTTGTACCTTGGCCAACTTTGTTTCAAATTGTGATGAGCCTGTATCTTGATTAAGGTAACAGTTCTGTTTACAGTGCAGTAAAGTTGAAGGTCTGGGTTTCTAAGGAACTTCACAACTCTATAGAGAGCTCAATAAAATAGTTTTGGTAAATCGACAATATTCTCTCTTAAAGCAAATTAGACAAATCGTGTGTTTGCTGCTGTCAAGTGTCAACAGTGGCTTGATTAATGGAAAGTATTGTTGTCTGGCTGATTCTTTGGAGCTGTCCATAGAATTTGAATGTGGAGTTGTACATTAACAAGCTGAGGGAACATTTTTGCCCTTGATGATGGTCCAGCTCCAGGTTTTGACTGCTGTTCAGGATTTGGAAAATTGAAAGCTAAACAATTTGAGTTGGATGTGCTGTCTTTGTGACTGAATAAGCATTCTGTGCTTACAAGTACTTTTTAGCAAGGGTTTTGTCTTTCCCAGACATTTTTAGACATGGGATGCTATACTTTGGCCCTGGGCTGGTAGACCACCACTGCCTCTTTGCCTGACTAGTGCCCAACACTTTTAGCTCTGTTCCACAACTAGTCCAGAAGACTGGCATCTCAAGAAGGGTCATAGAAGTTCATACCAGCCTCTGTTTCACAATTGTTCTTTTAAAATACAATGGCACGAGGCCATTTTGGTGGCAAAAGCAATCAACAAAAATGTGGCTATGGACAGTCTTTAAGCTTTGTTCAACAGCTTTTGATGTCTCTTTCATACACTTGTTTGATTGAACTGTAGAGAACTGTGCTTCCTTTTAAGCAAGTATAGAGTAGTACAGAACACGATGAGATGTCTTCTTTGCATACAGTTGCATGACTAGAGTCAGATTTTGCAGACACAGGTGTAATTTCTCTCTAGCTGATGAAAATTATTTTGCTGGAAGTTATTACAACTGAATGCTGGCCTTGGGTATTTGCTATACGATTCAGTGCTTATCAGAAGGATATTCTGGTTCTCATATGAGATTAAAATTCTTCTTCACATGAGCTATTTTATACACTGTCACAGAGCAAGCAAGGCTCATTTGCAGTCCTTAGTCACTGATGCACCTGAGCTGACTTCTGCAAACCCACCTGGGTAATTATTTGAAATACCGTTTAGTGCCCCAAGTGTACAGCGTGCCAAATACAGGGAAAAGTATTTTCTCTGAAATGCGCTTTCAGGTGCACTGTGTGTCAATCCCTATTTATTTCTAGTCTTTCTCACTTTCCAGATGATCTTTGACCAATTTAAATAAATTGACCTTTGGGTTTTTTGAGATAGAAAGGAATAAAGATGCAACTAAAATGTCATGAAAACTGCTGGCTTGACTCTGGGGATCTCTTCACCATGTTATCTTCCCTTTTATCTAAAACTCAGTTCTCATGTGCTTTGATCTTCAAGGACTTTTAAAACATGCCTTTTTTTTTTTTAAATGTGTAAATGGCCACTAAAAAGTTTACAGATTCACAGCATGTGCGCTCTGTAAGGCTGTCCCAAGACCGCTTTTGATGTGTGACAATGTCCACCCAAAAAATCCATGAGTCCCTCATCAAGGGACTTGGTGTGATAGTACTTGGGTCTTACACAGTGTGTTTTGTCTCTGGATATTGAGGATGGTGGTGGTGTTGGTTAAGATTTGGTTTAATTATCCTCATTTTACAGGTAGGGGGAGGGAATGGGAACTGAAAAATAGTTGTTTAGGTATGAATGTGGGAGACAGAGAAAAGGAATGATTTTAGTTTCCAGAAGGGCTGGGAAATGGAGACGCCACTGGCAAGGCAACTGCATTGCCTGAAAACTCAGTCTTGTGCTCTCCAATACTGCACTTGTTGTCTCTCCTGGGCATGCAGGCCTCCAGCCCATGGGACAGATGATGTCTGGTGTTTGGTTCTCACATGAACATTTATTTTTATTTTGCAAAGGCTTTTAGTATCTCATGTAGACATGCTTATTGTGCCTTAAAATCCAATTTCCCCTTGCATGATTTTCAGCCTCTGGAGGACTTTTAGTATCTCAGTTGAAACCAAAGCCTGGTCTTTCTGTTCAGCTCTGGCAAGTGTTAGTGAGGTAAACAAAGAAAAAAAAAATCTGTAGAGCTTTCCTGTGTATTTGTCCAACAACCTTATTTGGGTTCTGGTGTAACAGGAGTATGGTGTAAGACTTCAGTGAATCCAGTACAAGAGGTGTTGGAGGAGAAATAGGAGGAAGGATATTATCCTTCTGATGGAACATTAACTGTGCATACTAGTAGCTGAAAATTTCCATGTGCTTAATTAATTTGTTGTAAAACAAGGGTAGCTGACAGCAATATTATAAGGAATCTAAACTAGAAATGGTCATGCAAATTACTTGGCACCTTTCAGTGACCAACAAAGCCATTATTTTCCTTGGAGAGTATTGAGAGGAGCATTAATTAAATCAATAGGAATGGACAGGAAAATGAGTAGTAGATAAGCAGCTGTTCAGAGAGAAGGAAAAAATTGAAATTAAAGCAAGGCACATGATTTGTGGGGAAGGAGAAGATCTTTTAAATACTTGGATAGCAGTATCCAGAAGTGGGCCACCTCCACCCCTCCCACCACCCCGCATCTTCCCAAATCTTCCCAACAGTCTCTAGAACAGAGACTGAGATCGGGGAAGTGAGCATTGATCTTGGTGACCCTTCTCTGCTAATGTCTTCCCTCCCTGCCACCTCCCAAGAACTGGCACAGCTTTCCTGCACCAGCAGGCACGTCTATCCTGCCATCTGTACTGCATGCAAAGAGGCAAAGGTGCCAAATTTCAGCCAGGGTCTGGCGAGAGACTTGTTCTGTTTGGGGTGGGAGTCTGAGCATAAATGGAGCTCTCCCCACCCCAACGTGTTCCAGCATGCTTCTCTGTACGTGGTGCTGCCTGCTTTTCTGGACTGTGCCTGGGTGATGTGGGGAGAAGAAGGTTCACATAGCTCAGAGCTGCTGCATGAAGAGAGTGTCTGCCCCTCAAATTCAGCCAGGCAGAGAAGGGGATTTGAACAGTGAGGAGGCAGCAAGGAGAGTTACAGCCCCCAGTAGGTTCTTCTTTTGCTCCTCTTCCCCTGCTAGTAATTGGCTCTGGTGGTTTTTTTTTTTTGGTTTTTTTTTTTTTCCCAGTGCACAGCTCAAAGCTACTATAAACTGCAATCAAATTTCATCTTGCCAAATGCAAATGAAAATGTCATAACACTTCTCGAATCCTTTTTAACAACTAGAAAACTTCTAGGGCACTTTCCCCCCAATATTGTCTCCACTTTACTCTTTCTTCTGTGATTAACATAGTGACTCTGTGCATAGATAAGGCAACGTCAAGTTCATAATGTGCAGGATCACACAGAGGTACTTCTTCCTGGCACATTCGTAGAAGCTCCTCTTTTGCATATTGGAATACTGTCATGCTGGCTTCCAAATTCATGAGCGAAGGCAAGCTAGGTTTTTGTGTTGGACAGAAATCAAAGGATCTGGAAATGCAGCCAGTGACTGTAGAATAAAAGCAATTACCACATGCAACAGTATGTAAATATATTTATTAGGAACGTTTGTGTCCCTCTTTAGCATGTATCTTGGTGCCACAGCATCTTCAATTCTGAGGGTGGTCTTGTGAAACATAATAGTACTGGGTTTCCCATTTTGCAAAGATCCGTCCTAAATAACTTCCCCTTCAAATTAATTCTCTTGGCCTCCCTTCAGACATACTATTGTTTTCTTTTCTTACAAGCCCTTTAGTGATGTGGTTGACCTTGGTTTTCATATCCCTGCAAACCAGATCAACTACTTCCTGAAAAATATTTGACCAAGGGAAAATGCAGGGCAGGACAGATTTCTGACACATTCTACTTTCTGCTCACAAGCTAAGCGTTGATGGGACTGGAGAACCTTGTGGAATAGCCTCAGATGCAGCTGCAGCAGTAGGAACTATCAGGAAATTATCTATTAGATATCTTTCAGTGATGTCGTGGGTGCCTCTATCTATGTTTAGAATCCAAACACCTCCTACCCCTGTAAAACCAAACAGAAACAAGGTGGTGTGTATGTTTTGGGCATAGGAGGAAGGTTTGCTAAACCCAGCTGAGAAACAAACTAACTGGCAGCTGGTTGAAGGCTGAAGCAGTCTGGTGCAGGGGTGCTGAGCTAGTCTGGTGCAGGGGTGCTCTGTAGAAACGTTTGCTGAAGCACCAGTGAGCTTTTGTTTTCGTCTTTACCTTGAACCCCATCTGTGCAACATCTGTTTTAAAAGCACGTACCTTTCATTAACTATACATAATTAAACTTAATTTAATCTGAAACTCTGTTTGATTTCTTGTAAGGGCTGCACAGGCCAGTTTTCTCTTCTGTGGGGAAACTTTGTTTCAGAGTATGCTTACAGCAAGCACGTCCTAAAAAGTAAGAAGCAGCAAAGCTTTTGGCATTGAAAAGGGTGAACATGCCTGATGAAAACACTTCCCACTTGATAACATGTTTCTTGCAGGAAAGATTTCTTCACCCCACAAAGTTTGTCTGATCCAGCCAAACGTCTCATCATGTAGCAATACTTTAAAGGGAATTAAACAGAGTATTTGTCTTGTGTTTGCTGCAAGAGCCATGTAAGGTGAGGAGTGCAGGTCAACCTCTCTGTGCCTGTCTCCTGTGTCTGCTGCTGAAATGCAGATGTAGTGCAATGTCTGCTGAATTTGGCACCTTTCCAAATTGTGGAAGCCATCCCGAAGGCTGTAAACAGGACAACAGTGAGCTCAAGCCAAGATGGCTTTGGGAGAAAGGAGAAAGTAAATAAAAAGCACAGACTGCAGCTCAGGATATAAAAATCTCTTCCTTCCTGTAAGCAGCAGCACAGCGACAGGGATCAGGCGGCGGCCGGTGTTCACCCACTGGTGACTTTCCCAGCAGCTGTCATAATGTTATTCTTTTCAGCAGCCTCTTTTGTTTTTGTTAAGAAATTATTTCAAACATCTCAGCCCTGATCCTGTGAGAAGGAATTAAAAGTTTTGGCAGCTGGGCTTTATCCACCGCTCCCTTTCCTCCCTCCACAAAAACCCCACTCCTTATGGAGCTTTGACCTTAATTACTGTCTGCAGCTTCTGTGGGCAGTGGGTGGGGTACTGGGCAGCCAGGGGCCTGAGTGACACCTGGGTGAGTGAAAATGGCAGTGCCCTGTGGTGAAGCAGCTGTAACGGACTTCCCTGCTGTGAGGGAGGGAGCCCTTAATAAGAGCTGAAGGCTTATTCTTGCTGAAGGCTTATTCTGGCTGTGGGACATGGTTCAACAGCCAGAGTGGGTTGTTGTGGGGTCTTGTGCTGGGGATGTGCTGGCACCATGTCAGATGCTGTGGAAGTGGAACAGGGAGTTCACTGTCCCTTGTCTTTCTGGGTCCCTTTGAGCTATTTTTGGAATAAGGAAGGAGTTAGTAGAAAGGCCCTGGAGGCTGGCTTGTTCCATGCTTTTTCAGCATTTGTGTCTCATGGTGGGAGACCATGCTGGTGCCTTGGTTAGCTTGGCCATGACATGCAGCAGCATCAGCATCTTTAACATGTGTGGAAAAGCCAGAGCTGAATGCTTCTAGCTGATCCGAGCCTGGCAGGCAGTGCTGTCCAGAGAGCAGCCGAGAGCCAGCAGTCCTCTGCCTGAGCAGACCTTTCCCCACAGGGGCCTCCACAGCTCTGCCTTGAGTTCAGGCTGGGGAACGAGGCTTAGAGTCCAGCCCTTTCTATCTCTACCCCTCCACAGTGGTGCCTGGCTCAGCTCTGGTCCCCATCCCCAGTGCAGAGGGTGTTGCTCCTGCAGGTCCCTCTTCTCAGAGCTCCTGCTGCCAGATGATGTCTCAAGGCGACTTTGTCCTGGCAGTGCTGTAGGTCTGGGATCCTTATGTGCTGGGGAGGCTGTGATGAGCATGTGGCAAGTGGAGCAGCGAGAGGTGAGTCTGAGCTGCAGCTGGGATGAAATACAAAGTCTATGAGGAAAAGCTCTCAGGCTCTGCTGATGGAAATGGGCAGGTGGAGGCAGGAGTGCGAAGTAAAGGCCTTGAACCAGCCCGGCAGACAAACTGCCATGGAGCTGTGAAAAAAAGCAGAGCCACGACAGGCTGAGGGAAGAAGAGGAGGCACTGGGGAGACTTCCAGTACCTGAAGGAGGCCTACAAGGACGGAGAGAGACTGTTTGCAGAGGCCTGTGGTGATAGGACAAGGGGCAATGGCTTTGAACTAGAGAAAAGCAGATTTAGATTGGATTTTAGGAACAGATTCGTTACTGTGAGGGTGGTGGAACACTGGCACAGGTTGGCCAGGGAGGTGGTTGAGACCCCATCCCTGGACATATTCAAGTTCAGGCTTGACAGGGCTCTGGGCAGCCTGATCTAGTTGAGGACATCCCTGCTGACAGCAACGGGTGTTGGACCTTTGGAGGTCACTTCCAACCCAGACCATTCTGTGATTCAGTGCCCCTCACAGGGGCTCAGTTTGTGTGTGGGTTGGTGCAGTCCCATGTGGGTTTGCTCTGCAAAATGGAGCAGGTTTTGAACTGTGTCCATCATACCTGCAGCAGCTGTCTAAGCTCCAAACCAAGGGTGCTAAGAAACTGGGAATGAAAACAAAAGCATACTAAGGACTCTCAAGTCAGCCTGGGCAAAGTTGAAAAAAGTAGATAAGGAAAAAGAATCACCACCAGGAGAAAGGAGAGGGTGTCTTGTTTCTCATGGAGTGGTGCCACTTCTGCAGCAGGTAGGCACGACGTTTCTGCAGCACTTGGGGATCGTTGTTCTCTGGAGACCGACTCTTTTTTTTTTTTTTTTTTTTTTTTCCTCTTTATTTAATTTCAACAAAANTTTTTTTTTTTCCCCTCTCTAGTTAATTTCACACAAAAGGTTGTGGCCTGACTTGGTCATGGCTGGTTTGCAAATCCATGCTTAACCTTACCCTGGTCAGGAGGGTTGTGGATTGTTCTGCTTTCAGGACTGTTTGCTCAGGGCCTCAGTTTGACTCCAGTCCACTTGCTTGTTAATTCATACTGGCAAAAAACGTTCTCTGCACTTTTGCCTGAAGTTAGGCTGTGATTTTTCTCATTTTCAGAGTGATTTGCCTCTCTCCTGATATAATTTAGACAGGGAAATGTAATCAATCAATCAGCATAGTAATTGCCTGTTTAGCACTGACCACAGTTGAGAGATTGCCTTGCATTTAACAAGTCCTCTCTGGTGGAGGCAGAGGTCAGCACCCTCTGACTCCAGTGATCTACTCTGAGGGATGTGTGGCTCTTTTTGGGGGGCAGCTAAGGAGGAGTGCAGTGCTGTTTAACTTGTATTGCTTGTCATACTGGTGCAGTGTCTTTGAGAAGAATGGCAGTAGTGGGACTGTGGGGTTACGTCTGGCTGCTTGGCTAGCATGTCATAATAAGCAATATTTTCAGGAGAGATCATAGTGGGTTCATGATGAACTGATGTCTTGGGTTATGTGGAGATTAGAAGCTGGTATTTGCTCATCTTTGGCAAGGTAGTATGGGGATGTCATCCAGAATTTCAGCTGATAGGAAACATGTTTTGTGTATGTCTCTGAAGAGGATGACTGGCAGATTGAAACAAAGGGAAAGGACAGCCTGTAGGACACACAGAAGTCAAGTAGTAATGTCTTCTGGTAAGCAGACTGTGGAGATAAAGATTATTCCAGCTACAGTTAAGTTTTCCTGTGAGATTGTTTCCAAAGAGATCGAGTTTACTTTGTCAGGTGGCAAGACCCTAATGGGTTTTGGTCAATCTACTTTTCTTTACCATCTGCATAACATCTCACTGTCTGACAGATGTTTACTGCACTGTTCCAAAGTCCCTTTTCAAAAAGCAGTAATCCAGATAAATGGCAGCTCCTGTGGAGAAGCAATTTCACATCATTGGTCAGTGAACCACATAGTCCTGCTTCTATAAAACTGCTACTTCTGCTAGTTGCAATGCTTGAAACATGTTAAAAATGTACAACTTTGTCCTTTCCCCCCCCCTTCCCTTGACAGCTGCTATGTGGTGATCCCAGACAAAGTGCCATTATCAGCAGGAGCTGGCTAGTCGTGTTCAGCAACAAAAAAAAAAAACCACCTCATACATTTCCCCCACAATTTGATTTCAGAACTTCTTCCAACAACAAAGTTATAGTAAGATATGGAACCAACAAGCTCTGCTTGAGCTCATGGCAGAAAAATAAAATAATGAAAAGGTCAGTAAGTGGCATTAAAATGTAAAATCTGACAAGTTTGGGGATAGAAAATGTCAGTGGATTTGAGCACACCAGAAATCTGAGCTCCAGTCCAGATGCCTTCAGTTGACTGTGTCCAATTAAACCGGGGGCATGCCTCGTTGGTAAGCAGTTCTTAGTGATCCTGGTATGAGCAGATTTGTGTTTCTCATTCCCATGTCTGTGCTGTACCAGTGTAAGGTTCCTAGGATGGTTGTGCCCTTCCACACCAGTGGAAGCTGTCTGTTTCCCTTCCCCTTCAGCAGTTGAGGCAATTGGTTAATCCTTGTTTGTCAGAGGATGGTTGTGCCAGCACAAGATAGTCTCCTCCCCTTCGATTCTTTTATTTTTCATTTACATGTGAAATGAGGGTGTTAATTCCTTCTGCCACTCTCAATTTCCTGATCTGAATGGATGTTGAAATAGTTGTTCTGCCACAACTTGCAGCAGGGAGCATACAGTGGCATGAGGCAGGGCATGGGGGGGGCTGCAGAGGAAAGAGAGAGCATGACAGGAACTGCTGTAAGCCACTTATTACTGCCAAACACATCACATCACTGAACCACAGTCTAAGTGCTACTGAAAGATTCAATAAATATTCAACATCAGAAATATGTGAATTAAATTGTGAAATTTGCCCATTGTGAGTTAAATGAAAAATAAAATAGTTAATGCAGATTTGGACATCCAGTAGGAGACTGCCTGTAGCTTGCTACAGAATTGCTCTCAACAATTGAATCTTCTTCTGCTTGTTGTTCACACTTCCAGTGGAAGTTTGATATTTGCTTTCTGAAACCTGTATAGTCTTTTGACTATTTAACACCTTAATTATAAGCAAACAAACCCAAACCAAACAACCAACCAAAACCCCAAACCAACAAACCACAAACACCTAAAAAAAACCCAAAAAAAACCCCAAAAAACCAAAACCAAACAAAAAAAAAAAACACCCACAAAAAGGGAGATATTTCCATTGCAGTCTAAACAGAGGAGCTAAGCACATCTTAACCTATGGAATATGACCTAAAAGCAGCTGACGAGGGTTTGCTGTGGGTCTTTGCATGTTGTTATGGTCATTGTAGAGGTTCTTCAAGGGGATATAGGATATACATTGTTAGGTGGTGTGTAGAAATGAAGACAACAGATGGCTCTAGAAATTACAGTGAAATGCTGCATCTAAACCAGCCAAGAAGAAAAGGATAAACCTCGTCGGGCCCCTTTTTCTCAAAACTCTTTAGAACCCTGGATTACATAAGCAAGGATTCGCCAGGTTTCCTGCCTTGCTGGCTGCTGCTCTGATCAGCTGGGACACTTGCTCTCTCCTGCCCGACTCCAAAGGCTCTCCTCGAACAGCAGATTGCAGAGCAGGTGCTATGTGACTCTCGCTCTCTAGCAAGGTGCTAGAGTGCGTTTACTTGTGTTTTGCAGCAATAGCTCATCTGTGTTGTAATTTAAGTAGGTTTCTTGCTCTCTGAGAAGGTTTAAAACACCTAAAAAAATTCCAAAACCCCACCCTGTGTCTTTCTCAGTGCAGTTTTCACTCCTGTGAAGTAGTTGGCACCACGTTGCGTTGCACCAGGGAGACATGAATTGCCAGGAGGCTGGCAGGTATTTTTAGCAGAGCCTGTTTGGCAAGGAAAAGGAGAAGTGTCCCTCTTTTCCGCCGGAAGGAACAAGGGCTGCAGGCTATGGTGCAGTTGGATGGTGCTCGACTGACTTGGGTAACTGGTTGGCTTTGCCTATAGTTGTAAATAAATGTTTAATGCTTGGGTGCTCCAGTTGCCACAGCTGCTTTAGCTTTTGCCTTTCCCTGTCTGTCTCTCCCTATTTTATCCTCTCTTTGTCTCAAATTAGCGCCACAATTAAAGTGTGAAGCCTGCTGGCAGCTAACTAGTAATTACTGTACAACGAAAGAGAGGAACATCTGTCAAAGCTAGGACAAGATAACAGCTGTAATTGATTGCCACATCATGCAGCTTGACCACCGGCAGATGGCTGGGGGCAGTTCTTAATAACCGATCACAGCAGTGGTCGCAGGAATTCGGTGTGAGTCCTCTGAGGTGACTGTCCGTGAATTACACCTGTTCAGAAGCAGCCACGTAAGGTTCCATCCTTTTGCTTCCTTGGATTTGACTTGCTTAGTTGTAAATCGGCCTCAGCTGCGAAGCCGCATCGCAGAGCAGCATCCGCCGCGGCTCTCGCTAGGCGGGGAGGAGCAGGGCAGAGCGAACTGGCTCGGTGGCAGTTGGCAGCTCTTGGCGTTCTGCGGCACAGGAAGCGCCTCCAGTCTCTGAAGCGCTTGCGAAGAAGCACCGGATCGAGTTCAAATTAACTGCAAAACAGAGGGATCCCTTCAGAGGCAAGCTTTTAAAAAGCAAATGAAGGAGGGAGCCATTTACCGCAGAACGGGAGACTCCTGCATCAGAATTAAATAGCTGAGTACTTGCCCTGTGATTGTAGGGCTTGTTTGTCCTCCACTCCTCCAATTCACAGCTCCTGCCCTCGTCTTCTGTATTGTGTCTCTCGGTAGCATAGTTGACAGTGAAAGGTCTGAGTTTATTACAGCATCACGATTCATAAAACCTGCAGACTAAGACTGTGTGAGGAGCTGTCATTGTTTCCACTACAATGCTGGCCCTCTGTTTGACTGCATTGTTAGAGCATGTTTGTGGCACATTCTCTGCTGTGCCAGAAACGCTGCTGAAGAGGTAGAGAATGAATAATCTGGAGAGAGGGTTATAACTTTTATTACACATAATGGCACTTGCTTTGTAGCAGTGATAAGGCCTGAAGAATCAGATCTGTCCATGTATACAGAAGGCACTGTTGATTTTTTTTAAATGCCTTCAAACCTGGAGGAGTAAGTGTGAGAGAGAGGTTGGGGGAATCTTACGTTGTTTTCCACGAGAAAGCAGAATGTCTCAGTGTAAATTAATTGCAGAGACTGGATGTGAATCCCAACCTCTGCAGAGAGCCTGAATAGCTGCTGCCACTCAGCTCTCCTGGTGTTCAGTGGTAGGGTTAATTGCTAAACAATTAGTGCTGCATTTCAAAGGCAATAAGACAAATTAGCTCAGGTATCCTGAGCAGTTTCACCTTGCACGCTATCCTCCTCCCATCCTTGCAGTGGCTCAGTTGGACAGAGATTCTTGAGCTATTGTGTAAAACAGCAGCTTGTTTTAAACACTGCAATCTGTCATTAATTCAGCTAATAAATCACAGCATAAGAACTAGAGTCTTGCAAGATTAACATCTACAATCAATTGGGAATTACAACATTGGCTTTCATAGGCAAAGCTGATCGTTAAGTCATGGAAAATTTATTACCTTACAGATCTGCTTATAAAAAGTGTTGACTTGAAGCCTTTATAGATTGTACTTACTATTATCAGATATCCACATTTTTTTGATGAAAGGTTAAATAACTACAGTTGTTGTGCTCTGCTTTTTCATTGAATTACAAAAAAGCAATGAGCAATTTTCTGGGGTAGACTGAATTTTTTTTTGAATGATCCTCTGCAAGCTTTGTGAATCACAATCTGTTAGCGTGCCAATACCTGTGTTAAATGTCAGAGGAGGCCAAAAAAAATCTCAAGTGTTAGAATGAATGCTCAGAGCGTTTGTTGTTGTTGGTTTTTTTTTTTTGTTTGTTTGTTTGGTTTTTTTTGCTAGTGCAGTGCGAAGTGAGATATGTATTTTTAATTTGCCTGCAATGGGAGGGTTCTGTTGAAGTTGTAATTGTCAATATTGTCAAGGCTTTCATATCCCATAGTAAGAAAAGAAAACCTGTTGTAGTTTCCTTCTAAGTAAGAATAATGTTAGATATCTGGAAAAATAAAACACAGTCCAAAGAATGTATAGTACAGGGGGTCCTGTATCTGTCCTGATAGTTTGGGTTTACTCCATGCCCAAAATTAAGCACCCGTTTAAATGAGAAGAGAGATCCTGCATCTGAAGTATCATTGCAAACTCCATTCAAAATAACCTAAAAGTACAAGGACAGTATGCATGTGATTTTAGATTTCTGTGATGTGGAGAAGTCTTACATTTAATTGGAAATATTCCTGGATATTCCAGTGGCAGCTCACCCTGAATGAAACTGAACAGCTGAATCCTGGAGATAACTGACAAAGTNCCCCCCCAGCTGGATTTTTAATAGTTGCAGGAAGTTTTAAAAAAAGCCCTGATGTACAGAGTTAGCCCTGGTAAATGGTAACTGGGCACATAGTGCCCGCTTAGGTGTATAGGAGACATTTCCTACCTTGTGGGCCGGATGCTTCTCTGGGCTGCAGCATTTATGAAACACAGGAGAACAGATCCTAAGGCAAGTGTTGGTGCTTCTCTTAACCTGATTTGAGAAGGCACTTGCTGTTGTCTCTTGCTGTATAACCACCCTGATTTTAATAATGGAAGAGCTACAGATTAAACTGGAGGCTGGTGCAAAGGCAATAGTCAGTGAATTAGATACTCAGCAGTTTAGGCACAGGACTTGGAGCCCAGCTTGGTGGAGGCTGAGGGCAGGAGAGGAGGTGATGTCAGCATCTGGGGTGCGTGCCAGTTTGGTGCCATTCTTGCTGCATGCCAGCCTCACAGCCGTGCTGGCAGTAGTCTCCAGAGTGAGTGGAAGAAAGTGAAGAAATGGAGGGAGAGGGCAGAGGATGCATGGAAAATAGCTCTGTAAAGAAGGAGATGAGAGAGCAAATACAGGAGTCAATAAATGAAGAAGAGCCTTTATGTTGTGTGGACAGGGTACAGTACCAGCTGGGACTACCTGGTCTTTATGCAGCTTCAGAAATCAATCTCCTGTCCCTTCACCTTTGTGCCTTGTTGGTGGCACCTCAGTGTTACTGTCCTTTGCATTTATATGCATTCCAGTGTGCTGGAGACAGCAGCAGCCAGCACACTTGACATGGAGAGCCCCTTTGTGCTCCTGACTCCTGTGTGAGCAGCAGGTCAGCTAGTGAGCAGCGTTTGAATAAGCAGCCCTTGTGTCTTCATATGTCTCTCTGATCCCTCGAACAAAACCAGCATACGAAAGTCAGTAAGGCAATGTGAAGGCCTCCTAAATGTCACCGTAATGTCAGCAGCAATGGGAGCAGAGCAGCCTCCAAAGAGCAGAAAGCTTTGTAATATTTATAGAAACAGAATTTGTTAAAAATACATTTTGCTGTTACAGTTCAACCTTTTGGAGTCTTCACTCCTTTCAACTCTGGGAGTGGGTGGTGAATTGAGAGTCTCTGCATGCTCTTCAGGTTGGGTTTAAGTTGTCGCAGTCAGTCTGGGATCCTAGCTAGTGCTAGAAATCTGAGAGTTTGCTAATTTTATAGACCAGACATGGTCATACTGAGAGAGCTCAAAGCCTTTTCAAATAAGCCTTTGCTATCTTCCTTCATGTAACCCTGAAAGCCCTCAGAACCAGTTTTGTATCTGCAAAACAAAGGTAAATGTGGTGCAAAGCAGATGGTGACTTGTCTCCTACTGTAATGAGTCAGTGGAAGTACATGGGATACCTGACATCCTGTCCCTGGAAAACCCTGTTTTGTCTCTTGGTAACTCGGACTCTGGACGTGACTGCCAAGAACAAAGCAAACCTGTCTGCTTGATTTTTGCAGAGCCTGCTGCCTTCAGCTGCACTATCATCATGATAGGTCTTGTCACCATGATCACAGGCACACGATGCTCTTACAGCATAACAAAACGGACCTGGAAAAACACCAGGAAATAGAGCGAGAGAATGCTGTGTAATTATTGTAGATAAACCTGTCTCCTGCCCCATGTTGCGCAGGAATCCCAGCAATGGCTCTGCTTTCCCACACTGTTAGTCATGCAGCAGTGGTGACTGGCAGCAGACTGGCAGTGTCCCTGGCTCAAACGGTCCTGGCACAGCCTCAGCCTGTTCAAACAACTGGAAGATCTGGTGCATGTGTTGCAGGGAGCAGTTTTTGCTGTTAACACTGTTGAAAGTGCTGCCACTTCATCACCCTGGCTCCTCACCCAAACTGTTCACCTCAAGTCATGGGTGTCTGTGAAACAAGAGAAAATATTTCCCTTAGCAAGGAGGAATTAGTTTGTCTTCTTGATTGTTTCTTCTTAAACTTGTTCTTGATTTCTTGCCCTATCAGTGCTTCTCCAGCTTAGGGGAGCACCCTTTTAACATCACTAGTCAGCACCACATCTATGACTGCTCAGTGGCAAGTTACTGCCTTAAAAAATGTAGAGAATCCCTCTGTTTTCCCTCTTCCTTCCCCGATTCCAGCTCTTTGTTACTTAAATTCCCGATGCTTCTGGCAAGCAGGTGGCTGGAAGATGCATTGATTTCTGGTTTCCAACGCGATGCTACATAAACCTGGACTTACTGTTCCCATTTACTTGCTGTTCCCATTGACCCGAGATTTGTTTCAGTGAGGTGGAAAAAAATATCTCCTCTCCTAAGTCTGTTACTTAGGTTAATGAAGCAGCCACTACATTTCAGAGCACAGTGTAAGGTCCGATATGATACATTCCATTGGGGGAGTAGGAAATCATTTTTTTGTTCTGTGTGCTTGACATTACACAACATTTCCTGGTACCAGATTTGCTGCTGTTCTGCCTGCCTCTCACTGATGTCTTCTCATGTGCAGTAACATGCTGGTAGACGAACATACTTATTGCCCCTACTTGCTCAAACCATGTTTTACAAAGGCACTTTCCCCTCTCTCCTGTTCTAAACAGGAAAGGTTCAACAGAACGTGTAACAGCTCCTGCTGCATAATAAAGTCATTGCAGAAGTCTCCATTTTAATGTTGTGAACTGGAAATGTTCAGAGCACAGATGGAGGACTGAACCCTCTTGTCACAGCAGGCACGCCCCAAATCTAGGGCCAGGCAGCTGGCCAAGGGTGGCAACCACAGGAGCTATCCTAAGTCAGATCTGCTGTTGTTTTGAGGGTTGGCACTGCATTGTCTTTACAGTCTTTGCCCCCTCTCACCATCAGCCCTCTGACAGGAGCTGAAAATCCAATCCAGTGAGTGTGGCTTTGTTTTACTTGCTCAGGATGGCTGCAGAGTGAGTGGATGGAGCAGTGCTTAGTGAATTAATGGTGTTTCTCAGCAGTTAGTGGGCACTTTGATTACAGTGAGTTTTTTTAATGACCACTTGACTGCAGGTGGTGAAGGATGGCTTTAAAATATCTTTTAAAATTACTTTCAGACCTCACAGAGAAAAAGAAAATTGAACTTTTCCCTCTTCCAACAGCTCTAACAGTGCTGTGTTACCTACTTGTGGCATATAGAAATATGCAGCTTTTGGATATGTTTCTTATCAGTCACTTCTTGCACGTTTTTTCCCTGTGGGCAACTAAATTACTCTGGAGAGAGGAGGAGGAGGAGGAAGATTAGCAAAACGAGTGTTTATCCATCTTAATTAGTGCTCTGTTGACAGAAATAATTTTGAGTATTTGCTGCACAGTAGTTACTGTTCATGTAAATCTTTTTTTTTCACTTGAATTGACATGTTTATTTCTTGCTCTTGTGTTACTGGTGCGACTTAGCACAGCTGGTTACTGATTTCAGAACCAAACACATGGTGAATTTTTTGGTCAGTCACTTGCCCTCTCTTTGCCTGCAGGCGTTCTCATAGGCAGTACTTACAGTGCAGACTGTGGTGGTTCAAAGCAGGGGAGCTGAGCTCTGAGGTCACCAGGTTTGGGAGCACCACTAGTAGAGGTTTGGAGCTGTGATGCCACCCTTGGTAACAACCACAGTGTGACTGTGCCCAGGATGGTTGCAAAGAGGCTTCAAAGAAAGGAGGTGACAGGACGTGTTGTCTGTATAACTAAACAAGGACCCATTTTGTGTCAGAGCCACAACCACATGTGTTATGAGAATGCAGAAAATAAATGATGGGCAGAAGGGCTTGAATGCTGAGCAGAGGCACTTCCTGTTCTCACTGGGGTGTTTCAGAAGATTGCAGTAGCTTGCTTCATTAAACCCGCTGATACACATGAGAAGTTTTGTAGCAAAAGCTCAGCTATTAGAGGAAGGAAAGTATCTAGTGGGGTTTGAAGGGATTTGTGGACTTTTTAAAATCTTGTACTGTGTGGAAAAGAACACAGTAAAGCTCTTCTGCTCATAACTTTCCAGAGGAGGTACTCACAAACTGCGGTGAAACTTGGCAGGGGACTGACAATATGCTTCCTCAAGAGCGCTGTGCATTAAGGTATGGTTATGCATTGATGTTCAGTGCTCAGCTTGCAGGTGCTCATATATATCTCCCCATCACAAGCTAGAGAGAGCGTTCAGTGTACGAAACCTCTGCAAAAGCCCTTGTGTGGCATCCCAGGACTGTACAATTGTGCAGCAAAAAAAAGGGAAATTCATAACATGATGTAATGTTAATATGTGCAGAGGCAATTTTCTCCACATGCTTGGGAGAAAAGGTGTCCATGTAGTGTCATCCTGGGTTCAAGCTGTCCTGGTCACTAGTGGTTGGTTTAATCTCAGGGCTTTAGTTTCCTGTCTCTAAATTGAAAATAACACATAGCCATGGAGGCTGGAGTTTGCCATCACTAATGTTTGCAGAGTGCCTTGAAATCCTTACGTGGAGAACACTATAACAGGTGGCCTTTCGGGCTTTGTGGTTTTGCAGTAACGACTTTCTAGGACAGTCCCAGTCTGTCCTGTCCTCTCCCATCTCCCCACTCTCCACCTTGGGTTTTTAAAGAAATGTGGCAAGGCCTTTTCAAATCTAGTGTGAAAACCCGCCTGCCTCCCTGGTTTAATGACTCTTTGGGTAATGTCCCTTTAAAGTAGCAGCTGCTGCCAAGGTCTGGACGCTGTGGTCACTAAATCATTTAGAGCTGTGCTGTAGCTGAGCGCTTCCAGCTTCGCCTTTTGTTACTGTCACACAGTGGGATCTGGAAAGGAGCCAGGGCTGCAGGCGCCTATTGTGCAGGGAAGCCGCACATCTGCAGTAGAAGACGAAAACTGGATGTCAGCTGCCTGAGCAAAACTTCTCAAAAGTGGTGTTGTAAGGGCCTGAAAAGGGGGCTGGCAGGTTGGTTTTTTTTATTTATTTCTTCTTCTTGGTGCAGCCAGGCTGCTGCGGCGTGTTTTGAATCCTGATGGGTTCCTGTGATTTTAAGCTCTACCTTTCATTTGGGTGGAGGGGATGGTGGTGGTAAGAGAAGCGTGGCCAGAATCTTTATAACTGTAATAGACTGCAACAAAAGGTCTATTCACTTCTTGATGAAGCAGGGATTTACGTGAGTTAGTCCTCACTGTGAAAGGAGAGGGGAAGACTGCCCGATGAATGGAGAAAATTCCTCTCTTCTGTGCAGCCCTGATGTCACTCCCCCAGCACCACCTCAATCCGTGGTGTCTGACAGGGCTGTTCAGTAACTGGGAATCACCAAACTCTCTGCTTGGGTTATAGGCAAATGAAGTGTTTCTGCTCTTTGCCTCCTTGAACATTCACACAGAGCAGCAGGAGGTCTTTTATTTATTGTAGCTTTCTATTAATTTTAATTTTCAGTCCACATGTGTGCAAACAAATTAAGCAGGGATGGGTTTGCATCGCAGCTAAGATACTTGTTAAATGAGATTTGTATGTAATGTATATAGTACAGAAACATTGTGCTTGTCTCATTAGTGCAGTCAGAAGTAATTGCTCTGAGTCTGAACATTTATGTTGTAGCAATACCCTCAAGATTTAGAAAAAAGGTCCATGCTGTATGAGCCTGTGCAGCTTGTCTGGAGGACAGTATTTGCAATGGTAAAACAGAGAATGGTAACAGGATGGAGCAAGCAAAAGTGGATGAGCTTAAGTGCTTACTCAGAACTTCTCTCTTGAGTCAAGAGAGTGACTATTTCTTACAAGATACTTCTCTACCCATTCCAGCTCCCAGTACTTCATCTAAGATCGTCTTTCTGTGAGGGATCCTGAGGTCAGATGTAATCCGCTGGGTCAGTCTTCTTGTTGCAATGAGTGGCTTGAACCCATGCTGAACCATTTCAGGAGCAGGTTTGGACTCCTGACCACCACTGTGTGTCCAAAGCCACCGCAGGGCAGTGTGGTTATGCTGGAGATTGAGCCACGGGGCTTGGCCCATTGTGGAGCTGCTTGCAGATCTCTGTGCTGTGAGTTCCTGATCCACATTTGAAATAGCTGAATCTACTGATGCAAAACATCTTGTGAATAGTGTGGAGGCCAAATTTGCTATATTGCCAAGTTTTTCTGAGAGCATGTGTTGACTGGGGAGGATTATTCAAAATAGCAACGTATCTGTATTGTGCGTGGTGTAGTACAGAGGAAAGCACCAGCTCCTGTGGCATCCAGCCCCTTCCTGTCAGCTAGTGCTGGAGAGGTCTGACCCTTAGCGTGTGCTGCAGTCCTTTTGTACTTGTAGAAGTCTGGTGGGGGAGGATAGGAAGAAGTGCAGCTTTCCTTTAAAAACAAAGTGGAGGACAGGAAAGAGCAGCTGGTCTGTAAGCAGCCTTCTGATGTAAATACATCCACAATTGAGAAGGATGTACCCACACTAAGGGCAGAGCCAGTGCTGCACTGTACATGCTTTGGGGCTGGTAAAGTGTCTTTATCCCATTGCCATAGCACTCCGCTTTGGGAGCTCCTTCATTCAGACTTCTGGATGCTTCCAAAATAATAATATGTTTCTGGGGACATGGGAAAGACTCACACTCTTCATTACTAGTAAAAGTTAAGTTCTCTGAACCATCTCCTTGGACAAACGTAGGAGAACCACATTTTTGTTTCTGCTTTTAGCATTTAAGCATGACCCTGTGCTGCAGTTCATGAAGTCAAAGCTGTGAATCCCCACTCCCCTGAGGATTTGTACTAGCTGTCTTCATCTCTGGGATAATATGCCAAGAAAATTCTCTGGATTTATGAAACCACAGCCTGACTGGATTATACTAGCAGTATATTTGGAAATGCAATTGGTCTCTTGAAACCAAAAATAACAGTGTGCTATCTTTCATATGGTTCTCATACTGCTGATACAGCTAATGATTACAGAAGATTTGGAAAGAGTTATAGCAAATCATAAAAATAAATCTGGACTGAGGTAATAATTCAGGAAGAACCTTTGGTAAGTCTAGGCATGTCATCTTTTCTTGATTAGAGGTCACTCAGCCTACATACTTTCTTGCTATAGTCAGTTAATTCTGCACAGCCTGCATGTTAGTGTCCTGTATCTGGTGTAACCAACCTTAAACTTTATTTTTCATGGGATCATATTTTGTAGCACTTTGACAGTCTGCTTTTATAGTTACTGACAGCTCTAGTTGAATTTTGGAAGGTGGATTGCTCCTCTTCCCTTCTTTTTATCTTGCTTCAGCTTGGCTCACTGCAGCACAGATAGGTGTATCTGTGTTGGGTACTGGGGGAGACATTGCCATTGCAGAGACACCAGAAAATCCAGCACCACGACAGGCTCTTGCTTGGGCTGTACTTAGGCTCATGGCATTTTGGATGTGATCGTGCCCCTCTACTTGGCACTGCTGAGGCCACACCTTGCCTACTGTGTGCAGTTTTGGGCTTCTTACAGCAAGATGAACATTGAGGAAAGACCTCAGTGCTCTCTAAAGCTGCCTTGAAAGGAATTTGGAGCCAGATGGGAGGCCAATCTCTTCTCCCTAGTATCAGGTGATAGAATGAGAGGACATAGCCTCAAGTTGCACCAGGGTAGGTTTAGGTTGGATATTAGGAAAAATTACTGAAGGAGTGATCAGGCATGGGAATAGGCTGCTGGTGAGGTGGTAGAGTCACTGTCTCTGGAGGTTTTCAAAAAACAGGTAGAGACAGCCTTTCAGGACAGGGTTTAATGGCCATGGTGCTGTAGGTTGACAGCTGGACTCAATGATCTCTTAGAGGTCTTTTCCAACCAAAATGATTCTATGATCCTGCTACTAAAAGTGCTTAAATGTGGCTTAATAGGTAGGAGTTTGAAACAGGAGCCCTTTGAATTACTATTGTGTTCCTCTTCATAGCTGCTGGCCATGGGAAGGGATGCAGGATGTGGGTGTTGGTTAACGATGCAACAGTCCATGGCTGATACTGGCAGCCAAGGTCTTTTGATTATGCAAATGACCAATGCATTATTAGTGAGGCACTGTTCAATTTTTAATGCAGTACATGGGAGCATAGTGATATTACTGCCATTATTTAATTAGAAAGTTGTCTGGGTAACCATTTCAATCCTACTTTGAATTTTTGCATGTTAATAGCTGCTTTATCCAAAGTTGGGAGTGCCTGGTTGGAATAACATCACATGTGTAAATACTGTTGTCTTCAGATGGCTGAGACCTTTTAGCAGTACTGAGGGGAGTGAAGCAGTCTGTATACAAATGTTTAAACTTCATTCTGACCTTGTAAATCCTGTTTTCTCCCCAAGTGCAAATCTGGTGCAATGCAAACAGCAGTGCTTCAAAATAACCCTAATTAGCAATTAGCTGCAATAAATCAAGCTTGGATGCTGTGCTGTTGAATTTGATACTCTCTTATGGCACAAGTTGTGTAATAGACATTTAACTGTTTTAGCTCCTGGTGCAGTTTTTCTCACATTAAGTAAAATACCTAAATGTCATGTGAGTCTCAGCATCAATTGACGTGATCATCTGTATGCTTCTCATTTAGTGCAGACATTCTGTCTGCATAAAGAGAACAGATAATCTTAGGCAACTCTGTGCTGCTGAGCCGCCCATGTCTTTATTCAGTATTTGCACAAAAATTCAGCCATTCTGGTTTCCTTCAGAAATGCATCAAGTCCAAATAGAATGATTGCTGATAACAGCCCAAAGAAGTGAAAATCGTTGGGGGGATCTGGGTGCTAACTGAGCTTGTAGAAACAGAAATGGTATTCTGATGATATTCTAACTAGAGACGCTTTTATGACCCTGAGTACATGATACTGAGGAGCAGCTAAGGGAGCTGGAGTTGTTTAGTCTGGAGAA